>MU855867.1:0-20269 GCA_033296695.1 Staphylotrichum tortipilum
TCGTGGTGGTGGTAGGCGAGGTTGTGGTGGTAGTGGTGGTCGTCGTGCTCTCCGAACTTGTCGTAGTAGTGGTGGTAGTAGGTGAGGTTGTCGTGGTAGTGGTGGTGGTAGGCGAGGTTGTGGTGACAGTAGTGGTCGTCGTGCTCTCCGAACTTGTCGTAGTAGTGGTGGTAGTAGGTGAGGTTGTCGTGGTAGTGGTGGTGGTGGTGACGGTGACCGTCGACGGGGTGCACGAGTTCGAGTGGCATGGGTTGTTGCAGTTGGTGCAGCGGTAGGCGACCTCGATGTGATGGCAGCTCGTATCCCATGCGGTGCAGCTACGGTCTGCAGCCCGCGTCGTGCAGGGGAACTGTTGGACGAAGTTGATATCGGAGCCACCGGCCTTGGGCTTAAGGGCCCCGGAGAACTGCAGGGACAGATCGAGCCCTTCGCGGTCGCCGTTCGGGCACATGCCTGCCATGAGGTGCTTGATGCTGGTGCTCTTTGAGACTCCGAGGATGCTGGTGAACTGGACGCTGCAAATCTTGGTGCCGCCAGGACCCGCAAGGCATTCCGTCTTGGTTGTGCGCGGCGAGGTGCCGAGGCTTCCCATCGGCGTCCAGGTCACAAAGGCCGATTTGAAGTTGTAGCCCGAGAACGGGGCAAAGGTGAATTGCAAGGCGGTCCCGGCGAAGGTACAGCAAACCTTTGAGAAAGCGACAGGCGCCCTGGGGTTCCCGGCGATGATTTGGGGGCACTGCTCCGACCAAAAGCTCTCGAGAGGGAGCCTGAACGTGTCCTGGTCAGGCATCGCAACACCGGAGAGGGAACAGTCGTTATGGCAGACATCGTAGTCCCACCGCTTGACGTGAGGAAGGATTGCGGCAGCCGTGAGGCCGCATGCGGCGAGAAAGGTCACACCACGCTCGAGCTTCATGATAATCGCTCAGGGAGGCGGATCAGGATAGGCAGGCCGAAGAGGCGATGGGATAGGCAACATCGTGCCTCGCTAAGGCACATAGAGGAAGCGGACTTTATACTACGTGGAGAGACTCTCATACCGCCGGATGCGTCGCCGTGAGTCCCGACTCCCCTCTTGGAAACTCGGATGGTTCAAGCATTCGAGCACTGAGCTCAGCTCAGCCGTCTGGCCCAAGCCGCCGGTGAGTTGGCCAATCGAGGCGGCGTTCGTTCATAGCGCCACATCTGCGCAAGGGATAACTAACTCGGCGTCCTCGGCGCTTTGTGGTCCTGTGCGGCGTCCAGATGACTTCGTATCTGCGGCCTCGGGTTTGAACGACGGGCGCCCTGCAAGAGCTCAGCTTGGTTGGGTTGTAGGCCGAGAAGTGGCATGCATCCCGAGATTCTTGGTCTGCGGCTGAGCTCGGGCCGCCGCCAACTGACGCAGGAACGAAGGTTGCTGACAAGATGGGTTTGATCTTCAACTAACACGGACTGGGGAGCTAGGGAAAATATGGCAGTGGTGACGAATCAGCGCGCGTGTTGGCTCAATACTCCGCCACACAAACCTGGTTCACCATATTGGCCAGCAGAGTCAACTCAAGCCTTAACAAACTCAAGTTCCAAACACACCTGAGCCTCAATAAGCCAAGCTCTAAACCCGAGCTTCCTCATCCGCTCAGTTATGATCCGGGCCGATTTAATAGGATAAGGTAAGACGATCTTGGAAGTCTCGAGATAAATATCCTTTTGTGCCCTGCTGGCAGTAATAATTACCCCTTTCCATAGATTGCCGAAACTCTAACTATTCTAAGAATATCAGAAAACTCGAACCTGTCTCTCTTTCTTTGTGTCATGAATAGTTAACGTTATCCTTTTTTTTTTTTTTTTTTTTTTTTTTTTTGAAACACGCTGTTAAGCCGCAGGAAGGGCCTTGCCTTCCCAAATACCCCCTCGTCTAGACGGGACAATCCAAATGCAGGTTAGAGGTTGCTTGTTGCTGCATTTATGCTCCTCATTTGCCTAAAGTAAACGCCTCCACCTAATGACGTCGTTGAGGTGTATAGAACGTTAGCTTTTTTGTTTCGCGGCCAGACAGATTGTCGGCGGGTTTGTGGTAATGCATGCTGCTTCGTATATTCCCTTCCATTTTACGGTGGCTTGCGCCCCTAATTTCTAGTCGTCGATCTCCTACAGAGCAGAGCCCGACATAAGTACAGTGTTCGCTTGATCAAGGTTCTCCGAGCCCGAAAGGCTGAGTGAAACAAGCCTCCCAAGCCATCCCGGCGAGCTAAGCTGCGCCAGGCGTCCTAACTCTCAACACATTCAATCAGGTGGCACTTGAGGGCTCATATCAGGTCTCCTTTAGTCTGCTGAACTTGAAGACAAATGATCCTTCTTATTCCGTTGTCTTCTCGTCATCGGCAATTTCTCCTTCATTTCCTCATCAACTGTCTCTTTCGACTTAACCTTCGGTTTGGCACAGTGCCCGGCAAGGAAAGCTCCGCAAGATGCGCCAGAGCGTTGTTGCATCGCTGATAGCCGCCGGCGGCGTGCTGGCGGCAGCGGTGCCAGGGACAGGCAGGCAACAGAAGCCGCTCGGCTACTTCAAGCAGCTGTCGAGTATATCGCGGCAGTACCTGTCGTGTGAAGAGACGTACGGTGGCGGGTGGGAAACTTGTGGAGACCAAGTACGTCTTGCTGCTCGTTTGAGGGAAGGCGTTCGGGTTACTGAATGTACGCTAGAACAGCGAACTCTGTTATAGCCCGGCGTTAGGGCATGTGAGATGCTATACCCCGTTCGAGACAAGACTGACCAATGCTGACCAGTGGTGCAGTCATGTTGCGAAGTCGACAACAGCCACTGCGGCAAAGACACATGGTGCGCGCCAGTCGCTGGGTATTGTTGCTTACATGTGAGGACTGGCGTTTTTTCTGACGAAATTAGCAAAGAATGCTGACCGAAAGCGTAGAGTGAGGACCTGGACACATGCGCAAGGAACGCAGGGTTCGAGTTGCTAGGTAATAAGACGCGAGGGGACCTTTAAGAGGCAAATCTCAGCTGGGCTGTATCAGTTCCCGCTCCGGGATTTGTGTGGCAAACTCCTCTGCAGGTAGGTCAGCTGTCATGTACAAATAGAAGAGACCAGCTATCATGTCCCTGTACAAGGCTGAACTGCGCTGCTGACAAGCTTGGTAGCAGCTTGTAATGTACGGAATAAGTCAGTTCAAAATTGCGGGAGGAGGCGCTGGCCCGCGCTGTCGTTGCACCATGCCAAGAACAGGACGGTCCGTCCCCCAGCCAGGATACAGATTCGTGTCTGCACGAGTAATGGTAACCCCGACTGCAGGCCTGCCCCGAGCAATCTGGTTAGAAGTTTCCACCGCATAGCCTCTTGTTCCCCCCTCCCCGTTGCCGCTTTGGACAGGAGTTAGCGATAAGCTGCATGGGGGGGTCGCATGCATCCAGGGGCACCCGATTGGCTTGGAATCTCGGAATGGCTCCTGGCACTCGGTTCTAGGGGACGCTGCCCTGCAGCAGGGGACGCTGACCGGGGATGCTTGGCAAGCGGCATGCCAGGGACGGGGTCGGGGTGATATTCTGGGCTTGGTGAGGTGACCAACAACACGCCATCGTCAACATGGGGTGGTTGGTGCCCGGGGAGCGAGTTAGGGCCGGGCGGCAGTCGGCGGGGAGGCATCCCGCCCCCGGGAAACGAGCCTTTCCCCCCCCGCCCTTGTTGACTGACCCTCCCCAGTCCTTCCCCTCATGACCGTGACCCCGGCGTTGATAGTTGCCATGCGGGGTATCAGCATCGTCGGGGTATCAATAAGGCGAGGACGCGGGAGTGTCTGCGCGCCGAGACCTCTCTCTCTTCTCCCCGAGTTTTTTCGAGCTGTATCCGACACTCAGGCCACAAGGTCAATGGCCGCAGCCAACCTCCGGTCCACGTCCCTCGCGGCCCTGCTGGCCGTGCTCGTCGACCCATCCTCCGCGGGAGCCGTCACCCCGCCGCCGACATCATGCCCGTCCCGGTTCGCGTGGGAGAACGCGCAGCTGACCGACTCGGCCATCGGGCAGAACACGGCGCTCTTCGGCTTCGGCAGCGACCCAGCAGCAGCGCCACCACCTCCAAGCCACCCGCGGGCCCTGCGTGCAAGCTATTCTCAGGTGACGCGGCATGGCCTTCCCAAACAACATGGGACCACTTCAGCACCACCCTCGGCGGGGCCCTGATCAAGACGGTGCCTCTGGCGGCGCCCTGCTCCAGCAACTGGCCGCAGTACGACCCCGTGGCGTGCCAGTACGTGCGCGACCACTGGAGCGACCCGCACTTCCACGTCGCCGACCCGATGTCCGCCATGTTCCCCATCTACCAGGGCCGCACGTGCATGCCGACCGACGAACCGGCCGGCGCCAAATGCACGCTCGGCGGGTACGCCTCGTACTCGGTGGCTGTCACCAAGGTTTCCCAGATCCAGCTGGCGCTTAACTTTGCGCGCAACACCAACCTGCGTTTGGCCGTGCGGAACATGGGGGTGAGAATGACTTGACTGCCGGTTATGAGAGCCGAGTTTAGTTGCTGAGTGCCTTGATAGCATGACTTTGGCGACAAGTCCATCGGTGCCGGCACGCTCTCCGTCTGGACGCACAACCTCAAGGACATCCAGTTCCTGCCAGACTACAACTCCAAGGGGCACCGGGGGCCCGCCTTCAAGCTGCGCAGCGGTGTCGTGACCGAGAAAGTGTACGCGGCCGCCGAACGGAACAACGTGACGGTCATCGGCGGCGAGTGCCGGACCGTGGGCATCGCCGGCGGGTACATTGCCGGAGGCGGCCACTCGCCCATAGCCCCGCTGGTGGGTATGGGCGCCGACCAGATCTTGTCGTTGGAGGTTGTTCTGCCCAACCGCCGGCTGTTCACAGTCGACGAGGATTCGTACCCGGACCTGTACTGGGCGCTCCGCGGTGGCGGTGGTAGTACCTAAGTTGAGTCCCTCAAGAGCTGCATCACTTGGCGCATGAGGTGGCGTGGGACTGACTTGGCAACCAGGCACATACGGTGTGGTGACCTCGGTGACGGTCAAAGCGTACCCCCGGATTCCCGTCACCACGATGACCTTTGCCTACACCACGGGCCCCCAACGTCACCACCGACACCTTCTTTGCCGGCCTCGGCGCGTACATGAAGTACTTGGACACCTTCATGGCCGCCGGCGCATACGACTACTTCCTGACCACGGTCATCGACCCTAACCAGGACGTGCCCCCTCAACAAGCCTGACCTTTCTCCCCCCACTCACCCCCGCTCAGATACCTCTTTCAATTCATGCCCATGTGGGGCGGCAACATGACCAAGCCCCAATTCACCACCCCCGCCACCCCCTTCCTCGCCGACCTCACCGCCCTCGGCATCCCCATCACCCCCATCATCGAATACAGCAGCCTCTACCAAGCCTTCAACGGCAGCTTCCCGCCCGAAGTCGTCGGCGCCGCCGACTCCCACGCCACCTCGCGCCTCTTCCTGCGCGAGAACTTGCCATGCGGCACGCAATAGAAGGCGGCCGCATTCTCGTCGGCTACAACATCCGCTCGGCGCCCAACCACCGTACGTCTCCTCACACGACAGGTACCACCGCGTAGCACTCGACAGTTGCTTGAAGAGGCCGAGCGGCTTCTGTTGCATACCTGCACCAGGCACCGCTGCCGTTAGCGCGCTGCCGGCGGCTTTCAAGGATGTAACTATGCTCTAGCGCATCTTGCGGAGTTTTCCTTGGCCGCAACCTTGTTTTCTTGCCTTGTCGGGCACTGTGTCGAACCGAAGTTTTGACTCGAAAGAGACAGTTGAACAGTTGATGATGCTACGAGAGAGAAGTTGCTTAAGACTATAAGACGAGATAACAAATAGTTATCTGTTCAACGTCAGCGGGCCGAAGGAGCCCTCAAGCACCACCTTATTGAATGTGTTGGGAGTTGGGATGCCTAGCCTAGCTCAGCTCGCCGGAATGGGTTGGGACGCTTGTCTCGCTCGGCTTATAATTAGGGCTTGCAGAGCGGGCGTCGTCTAGATCAAGCCATCTTTGGGCTGGCGAAGCGGGGTTGAATTCATAACCTTAGTGCGAAGGCTCAACCTGCACCAGCTGCATTGGAATAATACACGCGCAGTGCCCTTGCCCCTTGCCCTTGCCCGGCTTCGAGAGGCGCTTCGTATTCAACATGTATGGCTGTAGAATTGGGTTGAGTGCTATGTCTGAGAAATGCGTCTGGCCATTCCAAGTTCCGGATCAGAGATTGGGGCGTAAGCCACCGAAATGTACGAAGCAGCGCGCATTATCACAGACCCGCCGACAATCCCTCTGGCCGAGGCGTTTGCTTGGGAAAAAGAGGTCGTTCATTGGCCCGTAATGTCGTTAGAACGCGGCATAAAGCCAGCAGCCCTGAGGCATGCACATCGTAGAAGATGAGAGTCACGGTTGTGGAGAGGGGCCCGAGGTGGCGTGGACGCGGGAGAGGTAGGCTTTGTCGTAGGGCTTGATGCTGAAGACGGCGAGCTTGATGGTGGAGGTTTGCCGTGGTGCCGGTGTAAGGGTTCACTGGTTGGGATGGATTAGGGTGGAGTGGACGGTATACTACCAGTAGTTCGAAAGTAGTTCCAAGCGTCAAGGATGTGATCATGGATGTCGTCGGGGTGCCGGTCCTGTGGCTGTCGCGTCGAGAAAATGATCATCCTGCATTTGCAAGGTAGTGCCAAGGTCTTGGCTCCCTCTCAGCTCTGTGTCAGTGTGCTAAGAATGGCAGGATAATAAAGGATGCCGTATTAGTCCAACCCCGTTGACGGTCCCCAACCCTGACTTCGACCAAGCTTGTTCAACTTATTTTGCTTCCCCGCCCCAATTTTGGCCAGGAAAAGCGCCGGCGACTAAGATACTCAGAGGCTTGGGGTGCAGTCCCCTTCTGTCGATGTGTTCCGCGGCAAGGTGGCGGCAAATCCAGAGCATTCTTCTGGTCTGTTTTGTTTTCTCCTTCATCTTCATCGCCGACCGATACAGAGCAGCGTTCAACGGGACCTTCAACCTTCCGGGCCTTCGGCATGGGGCTGTGCAGGGATACGACGAGTTTGTGCTGCGGGAGTCGTCGATGGAGCACGCCAGCAACAGTACACTCGGCTTCCATGCCATCTACTACATCAACATGAAGGCGCGGTACGATCGCTCGGATGCGGCGTTTTTGCAGGCGTACATCTCCGGTCTCGATATCCACGACTACCCAGCGGTCGAAGCCGACATGATTGATCCGGTCGGCATGCCGCCCACACACCGGCCATCGGTGTTGAAGATTGGGGAGAAAGGTTGTTGGCATGCCCATTCGAACATCTGGGCCGAGATGGTCAGAAACAAGCTGCCGCCGGCTTTGACCATAGAGTCCGATGCGACTTGGGATATCAACATACGTCCGATCATGAGCAACCTAAATAAGCATTTTGTCGAGTTTCTGCGACACATCAACTCGACCACCGTTCACGACCCGAGCTGGGGCGCCAAGGACAACCAGCATCCCCTCGCCGACCACCACCCTCAGCAACGCGAGAACACGCATAACACGGCCTCTGTCCTGCCGCCGCCGCCGCTGACGACGACGACACCACCACCACCTCCCATCAGGTACAGCACCGACGACCCATGGCTGAGCAAACACTGGGACCTCCTCTCCCTTGGACAATGCCTCGACCATCGCCAAGACAAGGACATCAACCTCATCTACGCCGACGTCAGGGTGCCCTCGGGGAACGACTACTGGGACCGCAAACTCGGGCACGAGCGCGTCATCCGTAAGTCGGGCGGCATCACGTGCACGACGGCGTACGCCATCAGCCACACGGGCGCGGCCAAGCTGCTGCTGCGGTCCGCCGTCGACCTCGACAACCCGGTCGACCTGCTCATCCGCCGGCTGACGCTTTCCCGCGATCTGGTCACGTACAGCGTGATGCCGCCCGTCATCGCGCAGTGGGAATATCGTAGTGACGTCGGCATGGGCGAGCGGGGCGCGCAGAGCGACATCAACGGTGGCCAGCACCAGGACACTCCTGCTGATGCCGCGATGGCGGGCTGGGAAGAGGTGAGCAGGACGGGGACCGTCTGGAATACCAAGAGACATCAAAAAGACGTTGCCTTTGACAAGATGGCGCTAACAGCTGGTATAATCCAGAGAGTGGCGACTGATTTTGTATTTAATGCCGACTAAATTTCATGATGGTCAAAACTTACGGGGCTCTCAGTCCTCCTCTCTCAGACGAGTCTGGCCTCAGACGAGTCTGGCGCTCCTCCTGCTTCCATCTGTCTGGTCTCCGGGTTGGCCGAACCTTGGATAGTACATTTGGTTCGACGAGTGCTTTCAGCAGCAGCAAACATTCTACCTCGGGCAATGAAACAGGCCATGCAGCTCCTCGTGTGAGGGCGATGGCTCAAGGGACCTCTGTCCTGTGGGGGTCGCCTGCGCGGCGCTTCGGACATCATCGACGTCATAAGAGGCGATACGGGATCCCCAGGGCCCAGGGGTAGGAAAATTGGACATCATCAAGACCGAATTTCAGCTTCAATTCAAAAAGCTTAGGGATTACGTGGCAGAAGAGATTGCTGAAGAAGGGTGCAGAGCCAAGGAATGTAAGGAGGAAGTGCAGGCACGTTAGTTGATATCCCAGCTGAGAGTGACTTGATGCGGCGCGCGAATTTTTCACATGCACACATGACATCGCCTAGATGCTGCTGGAGAATATGTGAGAGCGGTAACAGTGGTCGTCGATGCCTCTCTTGGCTGGCCTTATACCCTACACCAACCGTCATCTGTAGTAACCACACGCTTCTATTAGCAGCGAGGAAAGGTACGAGATCCAATGGGCCCCCAAGGCGCCTCTTAGATCACCACGGAATCTCAAACATACCGGAATTACTTGGGAGAGATGTGATCTCTGAACCAACAGCGCCCGCGCCTTCAAGGTGCCCAGCTTTAAGCATGTCACGCCGCGGTATGTGCTGGCAAGGCAGAGCAATTTCGCACGGGCGGTGTATCCGATTGCGCGGATCATGTATGATCAGGGGTTGATGGAGATTGACGACCCGTACTCAAGGATATAGGAAGATAAAACTCTAGACTAATAATACAAGGTACTCGATCGATGCCTTCGGTGGGGCTTCCAATTTCGGCACCCAAAATCCCAACACATGGACTCTTAGTGAAATACCACCTCCGGATCAACCACACACCGGCCTTCTACTGCAACCGCTGCCACGCAACTTTCCCCGACAACGGAACCTACCAACAACACGTCAAGGCCCAAATGCCATGCTCGCCTATATTACCTACCAGCAACGACCCCAGCTGACTGCCAAGTCCAACTCCAAGCAGTCCGAGGGGGGGCAGTGGTTCACTGTTCCGGACATCCTCTTCCCCGCCCGGCCATGGCCCTCCTCGGCCTACATCGACGGCGAGCTCACCGAAGACATGTGCAGCTTCCGGGAGCATGCCGAGGCAACCGGCCCCGCCATGATCCTTGGCACGATACAAGAGGACGCGCAACTCAGCGCCGCAGAGGAAGCGCTCCTCTAGACGGCAATCGCACGCGGTGTGATTCTCCTCTTCGACCGCTGGCTTGACCCGCGTGCCGCGCCCCCTCAAGCGGCGGGCCCCTCCACGGCGCCGTTGGCCCCAGCACCCGCCGTAGCCGCCGGTGCGTCAACGCCAACGACAGAGTCCACGGGAGTCCAGTCGGGCTTGGACTCGCTCCAGCCTTCCTCGCAACCGCCTGGCCCGCAGACACCCGCGAGCTCGGCGCATGCTGACCACACCGCCGCGGTGCCCCACGACGCACAGGATGAACTGCCGGTTTAACTGCCGTTCGAGTGTCCCGATCAGGAGCCGAGCATGCCTGGGGCGTTTGGCATGCAGGGTCTGGAGGGGGGCTATTGGGAGTCGAGTCTCGGGGGTTGGGATCAGTTCTCGGTTGATCGTGTCGAGAACTTTCAGGTGATTTTGACTCTAACATGGTTGCTCTTGGGAGGCCATCGGGAACTGCGGAGGAGTGAGGAGTCGTTAGTTTGCTTCGAGTGTTGGGCTACGGTCAGGGATGGGGGTAGGCGAAGGGGGGGGTTGGAGAGATACCCGGGGATTGACTTTGTATTCCTCATTGTTGTTAGTTTCCTTTTTTCCCTCCCGGTTACTGTCTTGTTGCTGTTCGGTTGTTTTTCCAAGAAGGTTGAGTCGCTGATCATGCAAGGAAAATGGGGATTTCGGCTGGAGAGGGTTAGGGTTTGATATGACCGATTCAGCAGCTGATTGCTGCCTAAAAAACACTCCACGTCCTTCGCCCAGGGCTGCTTCCCTCGCCTCGACAACATCCTTTGGTGCCCAGCGATGTTGATCGAGGCTGACTGACGGGTCAAAACCGGAAGAACTCGCTTGTTACATTTTATTTCTTGGTCGCTTTCCACTCTTCCAATCTCTCCAGATTTCTGCGATCTGTCTCTATCCCGCGTCCCTGTTTGCCTCTCTTCGCATTATGGAGAAGCAAGCTGCAGCAAGCCACACATCACCGAGTGAGGCATCAAAGGTCCGTCATGCCTCCCTCTCGAATCCACCCAAACTAATCTCGCGGCAGACATCGTCTTTACATCCCACGTCTCCTCCAGTCCCCAACACCCCAGCCGGGCCATCGCTGGACTCGCTCACCCCCTTGCTTCAGTCCTTGATGATCGGGTCCTCTGAGGCAACGGCCAAGCAAGCCACGACGCCCAACCCCAAGCCTGGCCACGACGTCCAGATCAGGTCAGGCCGTACGCACCCCAAGGACGCCGAAGCACCCACATCTGGCTCGAAACCGAAGGTGTCCGCTGATCCCACCCGATGTGTTCGCTGCCACACGGCTTGGGGCCCTGGCATTGTCCTGTATGGGGTTCCGTGTTGCAAAACTCGCATCTGCATCCCATGCCTTGGGCAGGCTCTAGGAGAGGGTGTCCAAAATGACGTCTGGCACAACCTTGGCTTGCCAGAATGGGTTGGCTGCCTCGCGAGCTCTTGCCAAACTCGCCTGAAACCCGAGGACGTCGCCATCGCCACCTCTACAGGCGAGACACTTCAACTACCTTGCAAGCGCTCGATTCAAGCTGCACAGCAGGCCCGCAACATGCTTGAAGCCATCCGTCCGCGTCCCAACCGCCAAGAGTGCGAGCTCGCGCAACGCCTGCACAAAGCTCTGATCAGTCACGCGCTGATCTGGAAACTAGGGGAAGCGGATTCTGCGACCATGGCAGCTGCTCTGTTCCCCGTCAGGTCCGGCTTTCTCACGCAACTGGTGCCGATTCTGGCAGGCCTCCTGAAGACCACCACAAAAACTTGCACCAGGTGCTCGGCTGCTTTTGAGGCTGTGGATGACAGCAATGCTCCAGCTTGGACATATGTTTCCAACAGTTTTCCGGGGGACTGGACCTGGATGGTGTTGCGCCGCCCATCCAAGACAATGCTGCCGGAATGCGCTGGAAAACACTCTCTCGATATTTGCCAGGTTTGTCTGCCAAAGCTCGTCTTCTCTGGGCTCGAATTCCTTGACGCATTGTCGGGAACCGGCAACTACCGATTCGTTTGTCCGCTGTGCAAGCACGTTTTGTCTCCCGTTCAAGTGGAGAGGATCGCCCGCCTCATCGACCCCAGCCGTGCTCCGGCAACACTGTCGGGCATCTCTGTCACCGCAAATTTCTCATTGGCGACTGCTGCGAAACCAGCAGCGTTGCCCAAGGCGGTCACATCCTTGTTAGGGTCGTCAAACACCCAGAAGTTTCTAGGCGGCGGGCTCTCCAAGACCCCAGAACCCGAGAACTCTACCCACAAAGAGGCACTGATGAATGCCGTTGTCTCCAAGAAGCCCAACGTCAAGTGGGATGACGTCGCGGGACTTGTGCCGGCAAAGCAAGAGCTCCAACGCGCAATCGTCTTCCCGGCTCGGTTTCCCAACCTGTACGACAACAAACGCAGAGCCTCCGGGGCGATTCTCCTCTACGGGCCACCAGGTACCGGCAAGAGCTACTTGGCTAAGGCGGTCGCGACCGAAGTCGACCACACCTTCTTCTCGATCAGTTCTGGGGATGTCGTCTCAAAGTGGATGGGCGAGAGCGAAAAGTATGCATCCCGATGAACCGCACACCTTTGCTGTCAGCTGCTAACATCGTGCCATTCCCAGACTTGTCCGGCAACTCTTCACCCTCGCCCGCGAGAGCAAACCGTCCATAATTTTCATCGACGAGATCGACGCCCTCTGCTCCAACCGCGAAGGTGGTGGCGGCGGCAGCGCCGACAGAGGAAGCGAACACTCTTCGCGCATGAAGACAGAGATTCTCGTCCAACTGGACGGTCTGCACGCCGGAAGCAACGACAACACAGGCGTCGTGGTTCTGGCAGCGACAAATCTCCCATGGGCACTCGACCCGGCCTTCCGGCGGCGCTTTGAGCCGCGGATCTACATCCCGCTGCCGGACAAGGCTGCCCGTCGGCAGCTGTTTGAGATACACGCCGGCAAATGGGCTGAGCTGCTCAGTAAGGAGGATTTGGACGACCTCGCGGAGATGACGGAGGGTTACTCGGGCAGCGACATCGCCAACGTCATTAAGCATGCGCTCTCGGTGCCGCTTCAAAAGGCGCAGAGCTCGAGGTTCTTTCGAGCTACGACGTCATCCGGTGAGAGCTTGTACACACCATGCGAGGCTCACGAGGAGGGCGCGGTGGAGATGACCTGGGAGCAGGTGCCCAAGAACGGGCTGTCAGAACCCCCAGTGACGGCAGCGGATTTCTGGCACATTCTTCGAGATCGAAGGGTCAAGTCTTCTGTTGGTGTTGGGGAGCTGAAGAGATATGAGGATTGGACCCACGAATTTGGTGTCGAGGGGAGTCGTTGAGGCTCTGCCGTGTGGCGCGTGGCGCCAGTACGGTTGGACTAATGAGAAGCAGCGGGCCGGATCTAGTCTGCACTCCGCCACGCTGGGCTCTGATGGCTGAGCCCAAGGTTGAACAACATAAGAAGGCTGCTCAACTACCCCCCACTTGCGATAGATTGACAAACCACTTCAATTTCTTCCCACTTTCTCCTCCTTTATTACCATCTGCCGCTTCCACCACTGCCAGCAATGAGGCTCCTCCGAACCCACAAGCTCGAACTGGTGGAGTTTCTGGGCGACGAAGTCCCGCCCTACGCGATTTTATCCCACACGTGGGCCGAGGAGGAGGTCTCCTTCCAAGATGTCCAACAAGGACTGGCGCAAACACGACAGGGCCATGCAAAGCTGGCTGGAGCTTGCGCCGTAGCGATCCAAGATGGCTTTGAGTATATTGTATGCTGCTTTCCACGTCCGTTGTGTGTGCTGCTTCTCGTCTGACTCGGGCCAGTGGATCGACACTTGCTGCATCGACAAGTCCAGCTCGGCCGAGCTCTCGGAAGCCATTAACTCCATGTTCCGCTACTACGACGAGGCCGATGTGTGCTACGCATTCCTTAGCGACGTGAATCCTGACGATGCTCGCTACTCATGGCCCGGCAGCTTCAAAGAATCGCGCTGGTTCACCCGAGGATGGACGCTCCAGGAACTGATTGCACCCGGTGTGGTCGAGTTCTACAACTCCCAATGGGAGTCGATCGGCTCGCGGGAGAAGCTCCTCGATCTCGTTATCGACAGTACCAAAATCAGCCCCAGTTACTTCGAGACCGGAGATCTGACGAAGTTCTCTGCCGCTGAAAAGATGTCCTGGGCCGCTGACCGCAACACCACCCGCTCGGAAGACATGGCCTATTGCCTGCTCGGCATTTTCGACATCAACATGCCGTTGCTCTACGGCGAGGGCGACCGTGCCTTCCTCCGTCTGCAGGAAGAAATCCTCCGCCAATACGGCGATGACTCCCTCTTCGCCCACACCGGCTTCGACTTGCTAGCCTCGTCCCCGTGGTGGTTCCGCGACTCGCTTGAGAGAGCCGAGTCCGACGGCTGGCGCTACAACGCCGCCTACACCCCCTTTGCGGCGCACCAGACAGTCGAGATTAACCGCACCCATCTCTCCATGGCCTTCCCCGTCGTGCGCCTGGAAGGGTCGTACTACGACATGGTGGGCTGGCACGACGACAGACCAGGGACGTATTCCATCGCGCTGCTCTCGTGCGGTGCGTCGGGCCTGGCTATCCCCCTCACCCTGCGCGAGGAGGAACCGGGTGTCTTCACCAAGATGTGGCTGCCGCGCATGACGCTCATGAGCTTGGGTGCCAGGTGGGGAGAAAGCTTGGAGTCGCGCCTGGAGTTGCGCACGCTGACCATCGCTCACGCATCGTCCGCCTGGACAGGGCAAGACGGCGACCGGTGGCGATGGAAGTCGAAAATGTCGTGGGAGGAGATGGGGAATCGGATCAAGACGACGATGGCTCCGGGGTTTGGCCCGAGTGAGCCAGTTATGAAGCCCATGACGAGGCCCACGCGGCTCAGCGAGGTGGTTCCGGCGGCACGGGGCCCAGTAGTGCGGAACAAGGTGGTCGTAAAGGGGCCATCAGCAGCGACGGGATTCGAAATGGTCTACGTGTACGACGCGTGGTTTCAGGCCACTTGGCCGGGGCCGGATGACGAGTTGCACTTGATCCCGGACATGACCTCGAATGATCGCCTGCTGTGTATCATCTTCTCTGATCCAGGGAAGGAGACGTTCATGGTCACCCTCCAGCCGACCAGGGCATCGATTCGGGCGGATTTGTGGACCGACATACCGCCGTGGGAGGGGCAGAACGCGAAGTGGTTTATGAACGAGTTGAAAATGGCTCGGCAGGCACCTGGACCTTGTTCTCGTGCGATGCAGCGCAAGGCGCGTGGGGGGGTGGTGGAGGTCCAAGTTGAAAGCAGGAGGCGGAGCGACGGGTGGTGGGTTTATGTCACAGCCACGCCTCAACCAAGCGCCGGATAAGAAGATGAAAGGAGAAAGACCGAAAAAGGGCCCGCAGTCCGGGGTTCCAATTGGTTGACAAAGGAATGAAAGTCGATTCCTTTCCCCTCTCCATCAGATGTTTTCTTGTTGTCCGTGGAGCCCGGAACCAAATGTCATTGCAAGCAGCAGGTGCAGATCACTCTCGACTGGGGGAACGGCGCCTGCTTAAACCAAAAAAAGGACACACTGGACATCATCCACGAGGAAAGGAGGACAGAGGCTTCCGAGACAGCAGGCGCTGCGCCGAGAACTTCCCCATTTGCATAAGCGATGGATCTTGAGCCTCCCCCCGCTATATTCCATTGCTCCTGTTACCCCGGTTGTAGCATTTGAGAGAGATCCCATCGTTCGTGGGACTGGGAATGCCGCTAGGAATGCATGCCACCGGCAACAACGTGGGCAACCGTGTGGGCAATCGTACCGGAGGCAAGAACCTTGCCTCGGCAACCTCGGTATGGGCAACTGCATAGGCAATGGGATAACTACAGATTAGACAATGGCGTATTACCGAGGCGATGGGGCAAAGGTATTGTGTAAGGTACGTCATGTTAGAAATCCTTCTCGGTATTGCGAACGAATACCGCCTCGTACATAAACATCCCTCTCTTGGCACGAGCATGCTTTTGTCATCCCCGCCCGAACTCCAAGCCCCAAAACGGCAACCTCTAAGCTTTCCCCAACTTCAAAGTTGGCTGTACGGAACAGATCCAGCACAACGCGCCACGAGACCACCATGTTGATCAACACGTCGCCTCCAGTCAAACCCGCCCGCACCATGCCTCCCCCGAAACCCTCCTCCGAGCCCGCCGAGATCGACCACAGGCGGCTCGAGACTGCCCGCGACCTCGTCGGCCCCGCACCACCCTCCCGCTGGTGGCTGCGCCTGTCGGCTGCCACCCTCCGAGGCCTGAACTACTTGGGCATGATCCTCCACTTCCGGATTGACGAACGCCCGCCAAACCCCTCCTTCACCCGACCCATCCCCTCGACGCTCTCCCAGACCAAGGGCGACTTCACCCTGCAGTTGTACACCCCGAAAGGCTACGCCGACGCAGCCGCGTCCGGCACCACCTTCCCCGCGGTCATCAACTTCCACGGCGGCGGCTTCACCATCGGCAGCGCGACCGATGACGCCCGCTTCGCCCGCTACATCACCGACGAGTGCAAAGCCGTCTTCATCAGCGTCGACTACCGCCTCAGCCCGGAATACCCCTTCCCCGTCCCCGTCGACGACGCTGCCGACGCGCTCCTCTACGTCATCCGCTCCGCCGCGGCCCTGCACATTGACCCCCTCCGCCTCGCCACCTGCGGCTTCTCCGCCGGCGGCAACCTCGCCTTCACCTCCCTCCTGCGCCTGACCGACCACCTCGCCTCCCTCAAGAAAACCCCCCCCTCGGCGGCGACGGAAGAACCCCCGGTCCCCAACCACAGATTCCTCGCCGTCGTCAGCTGGTACCCCATCACGGACTACACCATTCCACGATCATCCAAGCGCGCCTCTTGCCCGCGCCCCGACCTGACCCTGCCGGCGCAGCTCACCACCCTCTTCGATGCTGCCTACCTTGCAGACCCGGCCATCGATCTGTCCAATCCATACCTCTCCCCGGCGTGCGCGACAGACGAGCAGCTGAATGCGGCTATCCCACAGACGGTGATACTGCATACGTGCGAGTGGGATATGCTGCTTGAGGAGGGCAGGGAGATGGTGGGGAGACTGAGGGAGGAGCCGTTGAACAGGGAGGTGGTGTACAAGCTGCTGGATGAGACGCAGCATGCGTGGGATAAGGCGGCGAGGTTTGGGTCGGAGAGGGATTTGGAGCTGGTGCATTATTCGTATGTGAGGTGTTGTTGGGAGTTGGAGGCGGTTTTTGAGGGGAGGGCCAGAAGGGAGGGTGGGGAGGGTGATGCAGAAGAGTAAGGAAGTGCAGGGTTTGTGGCAAGGTTGTGAGACAGTGCTTAATGAGACATTGGAGACTACCTATCCATTTTAGTCGGGCCGGTATGGAATGAGGTTATCAATTCAGATGTTCAGCCGAGTATCAGTGCGTTTGTGCAACTCCAAGAAAATGCGCGATGAAATAACTAAGCAAGCATCGAGTCCTGTCTGTGCTGGCAGTGCGGGCAAGTGTGCAGATAATACTTCGTGGAAGAAACAGCTGCAACGGAAACGGCATTTGTGAACAAGGGGTGGGTGGCAAAAATTTACCAAATAACGTTCGCCGATCTCATCTACATGGTTCGTCATTCTGTGTCCTGGCCCCGAGGCCAAAGAGCTGATAAGTCACGGGTTGGGCTGGCCATGTTAGGATGGAGGGACAGGTGCGGGGTTCGAGTTCGCATCTCAATACAAAGGCAAACGGACGAGCAAACGGAGACTCGCCTCGCTCCCCAGGCCATCTCTGTGCGCCTTTTCCTTTTCTCCTTTCTCTCTCCCGAGTCTCTTCCTCATCTCTCCATCTTCCTCTCCATCCTCCCCATCCATCACGTCCCACCGCCAAGATGGTGCCCTCCCCAGCCCCGGCTGGCAACGCCAGCAAACCCCCAAAAGAACCCACCAAGCTCTACAACGACGTGCACTTCACCAACCCCGTGCTGTTCCACAAGACCTGGTATCCCTTCCAGCGTCTCCCCCCCGAGCTGCGGGGCCATATCTGGACCGCGTTCCTGCGCGACCGTCGCATGATCGAACTGGATCTTTACATGCTCAACCCCGAAGACGCCACCGACGACGGCCCCGACGCTGAGCAAACCTACGTGCAACAAAACCACCTGGGGAATGTGATCAGCGGGCGGGGGTACTGCCTCGAGTTCTGCGGCGGCTTCGGCACAACGATCAGCCCGCTCCTCTGGGTCAACCGCGAGTCGAGGGCAGCGACCCGCCGCTTCTACCGCGTCCATCTCCCGCTGAAGCACAAAACGGGACTGCGAGTGCTGTACCTGAGCCCGGAGTATGACTTGGTCGTCACCCACTTGCGGCCTGGGCTGTTCACCTCCCTGCTTCCCGACTTCCTCCACGACATCAGAGCCTATGACACCAGGGATCGGGGGTAAGCAAATCCACTCACCGCCGTCGTTGATAAACCCATCCTCTGACGCCAAACCGTGCCACATAGGCTTGCCCACCTCGCGGTGCACGACACATCCCTCTTCAGCCCGACCATCGACCAATTCTCCTCGGACGTCCCCCAACCCCTGCTGCACCCAGATAACCTCCACCCCACCGCGCGCGCCTCCTTCGCCGACATCATCCAGCGCAGGCTCCGCTCCCTGCTCCTCATGGTCGACTTCCGCACCAACATGCGCGGCATCGGCCAGACGCACCCCAGCATCTGCTACCACTTCGCGCAGACCTTCCCCCTCCGCCCGCGCGGCGCAAAGGGCGCGCGCCGCGTCGACTGGCTCGAGACGGACCCCCGCCTCGGCGTCGAGCACGACCTGGCCAACCTCCCTCTTCTCAATGACCCCAACACCATGGCTGCCGCCTGGCGCGTCCTGGAGACGAAATTTGGCGTCACCCGCCCCACCTACCTTAACAACACCAACAAAACCTTCCAGCTCTACATCTGCCCCAGTCTCTCCTGGCCGCGCACCGGCCTCTCCCGGCTGCCGCCTCCCCGCCCGCCCACCCCGCCGGCGGGCTCGCGCGAGGAGCTCGAGCTCCACCTGCGCGAAGAGGAGGGTGACTGGCGGTACCTGCGGCAATTCCACTGGGACAGCCTGCTGCGGTTCCTGCCGGGGGCGACGCGCGTGCGGCGGCACGGCGTGCTGGTGGATGCCGCGACGTTTGAGCGCATGGAGCGCGCGTGCAGTACCGCGGTCGGCATGTGGGTGTTTCCTGCCGAGGCGTTCGAGAACACGGCCAAGAATGGTGGGAAGACGGTGTTTGATGTGCGCGCGGTTAGGCCGGGGTTGGTGGTTAGCCGGGTTTGAGAGGGGGCTTTGAGGCATGGCTTCTCACAAATCAAATAAGCCAAATCCAGGGTCGGATTTGGCTTGTCACCCCCCTGGGTTTGCTTGTTGGACCCTCGGGTTGGCTTGCTTGGCTGATTTGTCAAATCACTCAAATCTCCATATATAACCCTAACCCTGATCCATTTTTCCCAAATAGGGAATTGCCCTCCCCACCACCGCCCACACCATCTCCATCACCCAAACCACCAACATGCCTGCTTGCGCGCGCCGGCACCCAACTGGGCCAACTGGTTCAAAAACGCAATAAAATTCAAGACGGTCAGAAATATTCTTTCTGCCAAAATAGGCAATTGCCAGTCCACACCGCCCACGCCCGCCCACGTGCCGCCCACGCGCCTCCCACGCGCCTCCCACGTGCCTCCCACGTGCCGGGCTGCCCACCCACGCCCTGGCGATATTGAGAGCCACCAGGTACGCGTTACCAAAGATGCCGCCCATCCTCCAGACGGCCGCCCTTACGATGCCTGGTGACAGGCTTGTCGTCACCACTTTACGGGGACAGCCAAGTGTTGCAAAGCAGTTGGAAGCGTTAGGGACCGTCAACCTCAGGGAGCTCTCCCATCCACCGGATGCCGCCTGGCCTACCATCTCACACCAGAAGAAGCGGTATATCCTGGAGGATTGGCTCCGCAGGAAGAGGTCCCGGGCGCCGTGGATCACGGAACATGGGAACTTCCTCGTCGAGCTAACCAACAGCTATACAACAGGCGAATCCCAGTGGTGCTGCAAACACTGTAACGCCATGTACTCCATCGCCGCAACGACCAACGCATCTAAACATCTTCGAGCTGAACACGGCTTCCTCGACCCAGCCACGAGCGAACACCCGTCCAAAAGACCAAAGACCTCGTCGATGCCCTCTGTCTTGGAGCAGCAGCAAGCAGCTGCCCTCGTCAGACCAGTGTTGAAGCCAACGGCTGATACCATCGAGAACCTCCTCCTCTCCTGGATTGTCACGGACGACCTTTCCTTCACCACCCTCGAGAACCCGTCCCTCCGCAAGCTCTTCCACATATTCAACCCAACCCTGGCTCCTATCGTCTCAGTCTCCGACGACACACTCCAAAGAAGTACTGCCCGATGGTACAATACGGAGAAGATGGCCCTCCAGAAGACATTAGCATCGACACCATTCAAGATCCATCTGTCCTTCGATGCCTGGACTTCGCCCAACACCATCACACTGCTCGCTGTTGTCGCCCATTTCATCGACGACAAATTCAACCTTCAGGCGAAGTTGTTGAGCATGGTTCCGCTCAAAGGCTCTCACTCTGGCGAGACTCAGTCGGTGGCAATCCTGGATGTCTGTCACGGGATTCCCCGTTCCTATCCCCATGGTTAGGTCATACGCCTGTGTGC
>MU855868.1:0-20237 GCA_033296695.1 Staphylotrichum tortipilum
CCTTCCCCTCCTCCCCCTCCATATCCTCCCCAACCACCAACTCCCTCTGCCTCGCCCTAAACCCCTCCACGCCTACCTCCTCCTCCCTCCGCCCCTCCTCCTCCTCCCTCCTCTTCCGCTCCCTCACCGCCTCCAAAAAATCCACCTCATCATCGTCCAGCGCGCGGAACTGGTTCCGCAAGCGGTGCGCCTCGTCAAACGCCGCTTGCTTGGCCGCCTTGTTGGCCTGGAGGGTCTCGTAGAGGGATTTCTCCGGGGCGGGGTTGGACGCGGCCGCTGCGCGCGCGAGGCGGGCGGCTTCCAGCTCGGCGGCGGCGCGGGTCCAGGCGAGTTGTTTCGCTGTTTGGGCGGTAGTAGTGGACGGGGAGGTTGAGTCGGTGGGTGCGGTGGTGGTGGTAGTGGCTTCGCCAGTGGAGGGGTCGATTGCGCCGGCGGAGACGAAGCGGGAGGACATGTTAGGTTTGGGGTTGTGGTGGGTTGGGTTGGTTTGATGGGAGGTGGGTGGTTGGTTGGGGGGGATGCGATGAGATAGATGAAGGAGTGGGTGATGGATTGAAGGCTGTGTGTGGATGAGAGGTGAAGCAAGAATTTTGCGGACTTGAAATCAGTGGTCAAGGAAGGGTTGGTTGGTCAAAGTGTCATCGCAATACCAACGCCTTCTCATGTTCCAATTTCTGGCATCTCACACACCGGAGAGTTTTAAATGCCGATTGTGTTCTCAAGTACGGTTGTGTCAAAACAGCGAGCAAGTGGTCAAGCGAGTCGGCGTTTGTCGACATTCGCTGACAGCTGTCAACAGCTGGCCACTGCAACACACTCACCTCATGTGATGACCACAAGAAGACACAACAACTAAGGTGCAGAATCTGAACGGATATGCCAGTAAGCTGGGTTTTTATTCGTTTATAAAGGCCGGCTCCGTGGCCAAGACCAAACGCTGCAAGCACCAACGCTGGCCAGCTGTCTAAAGCACACATGTTCCATCACACGCCCGACACATCGCGTCCAGGCCCTTGAACTCACTACATGCGCCTCCTCCGTGGCGCCACGGCTTGCCGGATCCCTTCGCTTCACTTCCCGTCCGCCCCCAAACCCCCAATCTTCAAACCCCTTCCTTTGACCTGGCATCCCAATCTCAAATCATCCATCCCCGTTTCCCCCAAGTCCCCAGCCCTCGTCAAGTCGTAATCAGTAACTGTAAGAAAAAAACAGGCAGCTGCGCGCCTCTCGGCACGAGCGCTAAAGAAAACCGGAGCCAGCAACGCGTAAAACAAAAGGCTGTCTGCTGTTCCATCTCCTCCAAGCCCCTCTCCCCTCTACTTTGGAAAATCCGTGAACCCAAATGGAAGCTTTCTAGCCGCAACCCATGAGAACGAGGAACAAAAGCCCAGCCAAGTCCGCGCTCTCTCATATCGTTTCTTTCCAGTGGTCGTCTGGCCGCCAGAACTCCTTTGCACCGTACTCCGCGAGCGGGCCTTGGCAGGGAGAAGAAAGAAAAAGGGAAATTAGACATAAGAAGAATCGACGAAACATGCCTCCCAAAACAAGCCCATTGGGGGAGAAAAAAAAGACACAAAGGGAACAGAAAAGGAAACAAAAAATGCCGAAGAGGCAACCGCGAGTCCAACTTTTCAACCTTGATGACCCGAACCCGCAAAACCCATTAGTACCCGTGAAAAAGAAATAGCCCCCAAAGATGGACTCGCGAATCCAGCAACTTTTGATCAAAAGAGAAAAAAAAGGCAGCAAATCGTCGCTTTTGGATGACCCAGGGCCGCGCGCGACGGTCCCAAAAACGCCATCGGTGTGTGCTGCCTTTCGGCATCAAAGTCGTGCCGCGATGAATGTTGATGACAGAAGACCTGGCCATCGCTGACTCGAGTGGCCCTGACACAGCAATCCGCTGTCATTTCTCCGATGAGACGTGGGAGGCTTGATTGGGCGTTGACCGGAGGCGCTGGTCAAACGTCTTGACCGTTGTCGTCGCCTTGCCCAGGAGGTTTCCACCTCTCACGCCTTGTGTCGGGCCCACTCGGCTCGCAGGTCCAAGTGGAGCGTGCCAAGGAAAAAAAAAAAAAAGTCGGGAAAAAAACAAGACGAAAATGCCGAGGAAAAAAACCGTTTCGCCGACTCTATGATGAAAACCGCAAAGCGACAAAACAAAACAAATGGTATGAAAATCCAAAACAAACGCCGGTGTATGAAGAGGATCAACCCGTATACCGAAAGAGGAATCTCATGAGTCGAGGACGACTGGAACTAGACCGAAACGTCGGACGAGGAGGCCGATGCCAACATCTCGTCGGAATATGCCCGCGTCTCGCGGCTGTATCGAAAGCCAGTTGTTGACCGCCTGCTGTAAAGTAGCAGCGGCAGGCGTCGAGGTGCGAGACGGTGACCATGCCGTCTCGTCAGCGCCGAAAATCCCCGTCGTGTTTAGGGCCGTCGCTCGGGGTATCAGAATGCAAATGTATCGAATCTCCCATGTATACCCTCAATGGAACCTGCGTCCAGCGGACAATGCGAGGCAGGTGCGGAACCGCGCCTCCCTGTGGAAAAGAATTTCCAATCGAATACGGCAGCCAACACCCAAAGCGCGAACAGAATGATGAATCCCACGACAAGCTGGTCGAAGGTGTCCTTCAGCCAACGACGGGCAGGCCATAGGCGGTGTGGCCGCCAAAGTACCCGACGGGCTTGCTGTGCAGGCCCGTGCAGCTGCCGCAGTTGCAGTCGGCAACGCTCGGGTGCTCCCAGATGCTGTGGCCGTAGCCGTAGTAACCGCCATAGTTGGCGGCATTGCGGGCGGCGTGGCTGCCGTGGCGGAAACCGCCAGTGGGCGCGGGCTGCTGGTAGTGCCTCGAGGCGGTGGTGCTGCCGGAGAGATGGCCGTCAAACCACTCGGCGTAGTTGGAGTTGGCCAGCATGGTCGAGTTGGCGTACTCTGGGGTTCCGTAGCCCGAGTCCGGGGGTGTGAGGGGAGCTGCCTGCGACCAGCTTGGGACAGAGTAGGACCATGCGGACGCGTCGTGCCGGAACGAGGCCGTCTGGGACGCTTGGCTGCGCTTCATGCTCGAGAGGCGCTCGTACTCGGCCACCTGCTGTTGATGCCAGGCCGAGTAGAGCTGCTCGGCACGCGACCGCGACAGGCTGGGCTCGACAGGGGAGGCAATGCCGGCGAGGCGGTCGCGGCTGGCCTGCTGCTGCCTCTTCTTGGCCTCCTGCCACTCCTTCCAGTTCGACAACCAAGCCTGGTAGTCTTTGCTCGAGTCCAGGTTGACGTAGAGGCACCAGTGGATGGCGCCCAGCCACTCGTATTCCAGAGTGTTGAGCTCCTGGACCGGGATGCCGCTGACCTCGGACCAAGACTTGTTCTGGAAGGTGTTGTCGTCCAAGAACTTGCTGCCGAGGAGCAACGACATGGTGAGCATGCGCCAAATCTGGCCCTCGGTGTGGCTGGTCTGGCCAGCAGCCTGCATCATGTTGATGCGCTTCGCCAGGTAGTTCATACCCAGGAGGATCGTGGTGCTCGGAAGCCGCGTCGAGGTCAGGATCTGCGAGACAAACTTGCGGAAGGCCGGGTTAACCTGGCGCTGGGGCATGACAATGCGGGTTGCCATCTCGGAAACGTAGTCGGCCATGAGCTCGACCTCGTAGTCAAGCACGGCACACACTCCGCCAGGCATGATTGCGGTTGTCGAGAGTCGGGTCTGGCTGATCGGGAATCGGGTCGGAGGAGCGAACTGCTTCAGGCAGCTGGAGAGTAGCCGCGGGCTCGTGAATCCAGAACCGGAAGAGTCGTGGGTGATCTCGAGTGCTGAGCGGAATCGAGACCTAGTATGACAGCTGAGCCATAGAGGTTGGGGTTTTGTCGTCGGAACCGGGGGAAATATATCTCGACACGAGGGCGGATCAGTAGGCTCGAGCCTTGTCGGGACCCCACAAAGAGACGGTCACAGGGCCTTCTTCAGAGTTGCAGGAAAGCAACAACAGCCTCAGCCAGAAAACGCTCGGAGGCGTAACGTAGGTGGTCGCAAGGTGGGACGATCAAGTGGAAGAGGCGAAATATTAGGAGAGGAAAGGCAAGGAACGTCGAAGCACTGTCCAGAGTTTTGGTCAGTCCAAGGTCCCGCTCGGGTCTGCGCGTGCCGGGTGGAGCTCTGATGGTTGTGCAGGTGCAGGCAGAAGGAGGGAGGGTCGTGTCGTCAGATTCAGGGCCGTTGCGCGTGTCGACAGGCTGCGAGGGCCGTGGGGCGTTGGAACAGCACGAGGGGGGCGAATCGACGGGTGTGCGCGGAGTCCGCAGCTATCCGAGCCAGAAAAGACGAGTCTGTGCTGGAGAGCGGAGTACAGGGTCGAGGAGTCGATGGATCGAGTGAGTCGAGAAGTCGAGGGGTCGCGTCGGTGGCCGATACTTCACCCGAGTGTGCCAAAACAATGCCGAGGGTGCACCCCTGCCTTGCGTGGTCGAGAGGGTGCGAAGGGTGCAGGAGGTGCCGGCTGCGCAGGCCGCCGACCGACGAGAACGCCGGGTGGACAAAATAGGACACGACGAGAGGCGGGCCTGAGAGAAAGGAGCAAAATACGAACCTGAGCGGGAAACCGAGCGGGAAACCGAGCGGGAAAAAAGGGATTCCGGCTTGTGCTGGGAGTGTGTGTATGTTGTGTGTGGGATAGGATGGGGATGGGTGTCCTCCAGGTCGTGTCGATGGCGAGAACCAGCAGACACAACAGCACCCAGACCGAGGAAGGCGTTCGTGTGCTCGCAAAAAAAAAAAGCAGAAGCGCTTTTCCCTGCCTCCGTTCGAGTCAACGAAGGTCGACAGACACGCGAATCCTTCCGGGAACGACACAAAAGTGAATTTGGCCGCTCGTCGGTCGCTCGATGGTTGGCGGATTCGGCGAGGGTCGAGGGGGAGGAGAAGAGAGCACGGCGTGGAGGACGACGGGGAGGTGGGAAAGGAAGAAGGGAAAAAAGAATGCGCTGCGGAGCAACAGAATCAGGGTGTGTGAACGTGTGGTGCTCCCCCCCTGGCCAGTGGGCGAGGGTGGGTAACGTTAGTGGGTGCTAGGCGGATGGGGCGAGGGCCTGGGCGACTTTCGCTAGTGGGCTGCGGACATGGCAGAGGGGGCCCACACAAGGGTGGACCGGCACAGGCGGGCACAGGCGCCGAGGGAAGGTGACCAGGTCTCACCAACTTGAGGGGGATGGATGGGCGAGGATGGCTGGATGGGGTGAGACTGGTCGATTGTCATAACAATGGATCACTCGGACGGAACGACAGAGGCACGAAGCTAGAGGCAGGCCAGCACGGTTGAGACGAGACACCTCTGTATTCTTGTAGCAGATCGTATGGATAGCGGCCAGGACATAAGGTGCTCGTACTAGTTATGGCGAGCATGTGTTTTGGTCTGTCGGGGAGATGAGATGGACGCGCACACAGGGCCAGGCGGCAGGCGGACAGACAGACCAGAGCGAGTTCCGTCCGGAGAGCGAGCACCAGACCCCAGTGACTGCAGCAGTCCATCGTCTGCAGGCGGTCCGTCGAGCAACCGTTTGAGACCACGGTGCAATCTCACAAACGGCAGCGTCCTGCGTCAAATTTGGGCATAACAGGTGACGACGGGACGAGGTGCGGAAATGACATGGGGCCGCCTGCCGCGCTTCGAGCCTGCTTCTTCCCTCCCCCCCCTTGTCCGCCATATGCCTCCCTCCAAAAACCCGCGAGGGTGGCCAGGTTCTGCCAAGCTGCGAAGTCGACTATGGCCCGTGGCCCACAAAGGAAAATGTGGATCCTCGGGGGGGGGGGGGGGGTGGGGGGTGCAGAAATGCAACTGCCACCCCCCTCCGTCTCCATCTCCCCCAACTTTTCGCGTCGACGAGCGCGAGCAGGATCGCTGGCAGGCGGTTTTCGTATTCCGAGGGCCAGCGCGATCCCTGAAGCCACAGCATTGGGGCAGCCTCGTGTCAACAACGGAGACGGAGGATGTACGGGGCATGGCCATACGGAATACAGAGTGCCGAGCTATTTGTGGGCGCGCATGGTCTGGATCTCGGGAGCGCTGCTGGATGCTCGTCACAGCACAGTTGATGATGCCCACAGCACACGCAGTACGGGAGTGCTGTGTGCTCGAGGAGCTGCCTGTACATCGTCCGAAGCACACTGACTCGCGGCTCGTCCTCAACAACAGGCAGCATCTGAGCGCCAAGCAACTCCTTGCCTCGTCGCCTGAATTTCTCCGCACCAGGACCCCCTCTGCTCGGTCGGCCTGTTGCTTGCTGAGGGAGCTGCAGTCTCCCCGTCTGATTGACGTTTCGATGAGAGAACTTAGCCCAATAAAAGAGGCGGCAATTCAAGAGACAGAACGTGCGGAGCACAGTATAAATTCTGCCGCCCGAGGGACGCGCACAGCGAGCGACCAGCCACCACCCACCTGCCCACTCATCCATCTTCCTTCGGATTCGCCCTCTGTGCGGCGGGACTGGGTCACTGGCCAACAAGTGGCCAGGGTGTGCTGGTGAGGCGGGTGCGGGCGGTGACGGGCATGGGCGACTTGGGCTAATGAGCGTCGATGTTCTGCAGGGCAGGGCAGCAGGATGGCGGGCCCCCTGACAGCCCGCAGGCGGCGGCGGTGCTGCTCATTGGCCGTGTCAGCCAACCGGCTCAGGCCAGAGAGTCATCGTCGTCAGCTCAGCAACACGACCTGACTGACCGGCGGCTGATCTGAGCACGCGTCGCTAATGGGCGGCGATGAGCGATGGCAATGGCCGTGTCCGCTGCGCCGGCCTGAGGCTCTGACATGAATGATGTCAAGGCCCAGCCCACAGTTCGCCCGCCCGCTGGGCCAGCACGGGCCTGAGGAAAAGACTGAAGAAAATGTTTACTTGGGAGCATGAACCCTGGAAACCCACGCCGCGGTACCCCATCCGCTAGCGTTAGCGGCCGATGAAAGCACAAATCAGCGCTCAGACCAGACATGGCCCCAACCACACAGACACACAGGAACTGCGCGCGCATGTTTGTTGGTAGCAGTTCCCCCAGGCAGGTTCCCAGCACCAAGCACCCACAGCCCAGATTCGCCAGCCATCAGCAAACGCCAGCCTCGCGCCCGCCCAACCCAACGCCGCCACCTCTCTCCGCTCCGCCCTCTGCCGCCGCTCCATCTCGACACAGGCATAGGAGTACGAGTCAGGACGCAGGACGGGCATGCAGAGGACAAATTGCCAATTCCAGATCTGGCAAACTCGTGTGAGCGAAACGGTCAGCCCGGCGACTCTGGCCGCTCCTGGCCGCCAGACCGCACACACTGGACAGCAGCCAGCCTATCGGAGGCGCAGGGCCTCCCCATCCCCCATTCGTTGCTGCGCTCTATCAATACTCCGTGGGGTGCCTCCAGGGTGTCGAGAGAGAGCGGTCAAGGCCCTGGAACCATGGTGCCGGGAGATGGCCCCCCCAAACCCCAAACACAAGACAGCCAGACGCCTTGTCCCCGTACCCGAACCCGCCTCCAACAGCCTCGAGGCGGCGGCCAACAACGGACCGCGGGTGCCCTTTTGACTCAGATCAACCTCACTCAGAGACAGCCGACAGGCATCAGCAGCGCGGAGGCGCAGATGGGATCGGCTCCTCGGCGTCGCTGGGTTCGATTGTCACGCAGACCGGAAACGACTCCCTTCGTCAAGGTCTTGGCTGCCGCGCAACAACAAGCCCAAGGTTTCTCTCCCTCCCTGCCCCCCGTTCCGCCACGGATTCCCCTTCTGGTCGGTTTCCCCTTCAGGACGACGGCGGACAGGAACGCGGAGGGGAGGACGGCGGGCTGACGGCTGTCGGCTTGCAACCTAGGCACACCCACAGGCGGTTTCGGGGGAGCAGGCGTTTTGTCAAGGAGATTCCGTAACTCGAGGCTCACGCCCCTCCGTCCCCCACCGTTTGCACCCCCAAGACCATGCCGCCCTTGACGCACCGGCCGCGAGGCGGGAAGGATCGCATCCAATTTGTTTACAAAGGGTTCCGACTCCGCAATGCCGCCCTACTTCATCCCACTCGCCGTGTCTGCAAGCCAGCATCCGTAGCGCCCTGCTCGCAGTGACAGTGAAGACACCAGGCTGGCGAGAGGGCGGCCAGCAAGAAACCGTTTTGGTGCTAGTTAGTTGGCTGGGAGCCAGGCTTGACCTTCCTTCAGCCCCCCCCAATTCTGCCTCTCTTGTGACTGCGGCACTGCCCATCTCGCATCTCGCATCTCGCCGCGTTCCCACCCACTCATCCCATGCAGCAACGCGCGCGCCTGCATCGGAGAGCACCACTCACCACCAAGGCAGCGAGCCAGTGGCCCAGACCTGGGCCCCCTCCCCAGGAGAGCGCCCAGGCGGTTCATCAGGGCGGCCAACCAGAGCTGACGCGTTGACCTGGAGAGAAGGAAGGGGGTGTTGCACAAACCCGGTCGGGTCACCAGCTTGCTGCTTGCTTGCTGCTTGCTCTGCCATGCCATGCCAGACGCCCTCATAACCGGCCGCAACAGCATCTTAGCCACGCGAGATGAGTCGCAACATGCAACAGCCGTGGCCGCCGAGGCTTCTTCTTGCTGCCTCAACCAGTGACCAACCAGTGACAGTTCGCCGGCTTCCAGCGCTGATTAATCCTGGTCCCCAGATTGCGCAGAAAGTGAAGTGTTCCCACCCTCCCCCGAAAGGGGACGTCTGCCCCGCCTGGGCTGCTGCTGCTGCTGTGGAAGCGCAAGGCGGTGTGGCCGCTGCGGCTGACCAGTGACATGCCGCCGTCGTTCCTCAACGGCCCGCCCTCTCCTGTGTGGTCGATGGGCGAAGAGACCCAGAATCATGACAGTCAAACGTGACTGGTCAAATATGCTCTCACTCACACTCGCACTCCAACCAACGCACCGCTCTTCCTCCTCCCAGCGTTGCCCCTCCTTCTCCTCCACCGCCCCCCCTCTTCCCCTTCCTGGGCAGGCGGCTGGCGAGGAGGGGTAGCAACAAAAATGGCTCGTGGCATTGGTATGCGGCACTCCGGATCAGGGAACTGGTTGCTTCCACAGTGGCGGCGGTAACTGTCCCAGACCGCGTCACTTGCCTTGCCTCGCTCTGCAACAGAGATCCATTAGTCGGAGTTATGGTTCGCCTCCGCTGGGCACCCCCACCCAGCTGATGCTCCCTCTCTCCCTCTCCAGAAACAGATTTGCCTCGATCCTCTCTGCGACGTCATGCGTGGGTGGGTGCGTGGACGAACAAGCCGTGCCTTGCGTTGGGAAAAACTCGCCTCGCCTCGCCTCGACTGACTGACAGGGCAGTCAGTCCACGGGTGCTCTGTGCGTGGCCCGAGCCAGGCACCACCATTCTCCTCCAGCACCAACAGCTTGTTCCGGCTGCCTGCAAACACGTCGTCACCGCCCCGGAAACACCGGAGCGACGGGATGACGGTGGCAGAACACTACAAACGCACACACACATGCCAACAGTTGCCGTGCCTTGACTCAGGGGAGCAGGAATGGCTGTGTAATGCTTTCACCAACCATCTCATGTTGAATCCCCTCCCCCCCTCCGCTTTGAGATGGAACACGTCCCGCGATGAGTGCTCCATAGGTCGGTACGTACACTCTCTCCTCCGTCGTCGTCGTCGTCGTCGAAAGCACCGCCCGCCACCCCCCCGCGAGCTGGGATTGCAGTTACCCTACCGTATCCACCAGCAACGACGACGACGATGGGGCGTTGAGCTGGCCAGGGGCCAATCCAGCACTTCCAAAATGGAACCAGGGCTGCTGGATCGTGGGTCGGTGAGATCTCCCCTCGCTGCCCCTCTCTCCCACCCACCCCCTCGACGGCTCGCGCTCTTCCCAGCCAATGTACCAAAGTACCCCCGCCCGCCGCCCTAACTTGCAGAAGCTCGAGGCTAGAATCGGCGTTGGGCAGGGACACAGGAGGGAGGAGACAAACCAGACCACACCAGCCGCCAGTGCGGGACCGGACCCCTACCCCCCTTCCTCTGCAGAAAACCAACCCACGCGACGACGACGCCCCTGGCCTGCGTTGCGGGGTTGTGTTCTCGATTTCCACAGGGGTTGTGTTTTGTCGGGGGGGGCGGGGGAACCTTTGACAACGTGGGCGACAATGGAAGCAGAAAAAAAAAGCAAGAATATACCGCAGTCGCATTCCCTCGTCTCTCGTGGTCAAACCACCAGTGGGCGTGATCCCTGTCGTGGAGCCCTCCACCCCCCAACGGCCAAGTCGGACTGGCCATTGAGGAGGAAATGGGGGCTTGGCGCGGCATGCGGGTTGGAGCTGGGGATTTTTTATTTTTTTTGGTCTGGCTTGTTGTTGGTGGTCTGGCCTGGCCCGCTTTGAGTTGCTTGGTCTGATGGAGAATTGTGGAGGAGGGGTTGTCCTTGCAAAGAGTTTTTTTTTTTCCTCCTCATTTTCCATGTCCGCGTGTTGTGCAGTGTTCTGGTTTCTTCGGTCACGCTGTTGTCTTGGATGTGAGCAAAGCAAGCTGTGCCGCTGATCAGCCGAGACCGCCGCTTCGACGCTCCTGCAGCTGTTAGCTCTCCGAGCCAAACCCGGGAGAGCACACACGGAGAGATGGGAAGCGGGGGTGCGTTGCAGGCGAGGCGGTGCGTGGGTGTTGTGGTGTGCGTGTGGGCTCAAGGTTCAGCAGCAGGACCCGGTCCGGGTCATGTTGCATTGCAGCACCTGTCTTTTTTTTTCTCCTCTCCTCGAGGGCAAGCCCGCCGGCCCCGGCGCCGGAGAGAAGCTTCCCTGCTCCTCCCCATCTGCGAGTCTCATCTGTGTGGAAAGCCCCTTTGCAGCGCGCTAGTTGCTGCGAGCGAAAGGCGGGGTCTCCATCCAACCCCTCCCCCCATTTTCCCCTTCTCGAGATGCAGTCGGACGTGTCGGGAATCGAGACTTGGAGGGAGGTGGTAGCAAACCCCATATTTTCGGGTCGCATCGGCGCTTCGGTCGTCAACCCACGTTAAAATTTAGGGGTCTTTCTGGAACAATGTCGGTAACACCAGGAACACACCCGAGAGGGGGGGAAGCGGGAGAGGTCACGGCCAGAGCAGACTTTTTTTCTATTTCCCTCTTTTTCCTGCATTGCCGACATGATGCCGTCGGCGTTGACGATGGCCACCGTTAAGGACGGTACGTACTGAAGCTGAGGAGTGTTATGGACCATCATGACTTGGAGCCTTGCTTGGCCTTGGTCCCGCCGTCCATCAGTCTCCGAGTAAGCCAACCCAGCCTTTCCAGATTCTTGACCTCCCCTGCCACCAAAGCCATCAAATGGTTCGGCACAATGCCTCCACCGAGCTCTTCGGGACAAAGTGGAGCAACACCGTCACTTGCCGGCGCCGATCCCGCGGAGCTCGCCGCCCGACCGTCTTCGAGGTGAGCGTGGCTTGCAGGGGATTTTAGTTATGAGGGCGAGGCTGCCAGAGTAAGTCCTGCAGCCTGCTGTACTTGGAGGACTGGTCACTGGTGCCAGCAGCAGGTGGCACTCGCTGACACCCTGATGGCCGATGGCCACGATCACCATCACAGCGAACGTCAACCATGCTTTTTTTTTTCGGGCTGATCACGAAGCTCGCCAGCGTATGAGATGGCAAAAAACTAAAACCGCAGCATCAAAAAGCCCACTTTTTATTGAGCTGTCTGGTCATCATTCCCAGCCACAGCCCCAACAACAACAGTCATGATGCGGCCTAGACCACTGCTGCATCACCACCATCCTGATCATTGGTTGCCTGGGCTTTTTGACCGGGGGGCTTGTTCTTGACGTACCTGTCTCTGCCATCCAATCTCGATGACTCCTGCTTTTGCCTCCCACCTTGTGCTGGTCTGGACGGACGGTGGTGGTGTGAATGTACCGACTTAGACGACAAACACGCAAGCAGATCCACAATAATCACATCAGCCATCAGCATCCCAGCTTGCGCAAATGGCCCAGCTTGCCCGACATCTACCGGTCCCCGGCCCAGTCATCATCGATCTCGAGATTCGCAAGCAAGTAGCCTGGCAATTTGCCTTCCTGGCGGATGCCTACCACAACTCCCAGACCATCCCCCTCTTGGTGGACAGGCACACGGCCACACAGCAAGGCTGTTCAAGTTCGTGAAGCTGACAGGCAACGATCGAAGTAATCATGAGTTTCCCGTTTTGGGCGCCAGTTCGATATGATCTGACGGAGGGATCGCAAGGCTGGACCGACAGGCGGGCAGGTGGTGGCAGGCAAGCCCCGTCGTTGGTCGTAGGCAGGCACATGTCACAGAACGCGTTTGCTTGCCCCCTTCCCCCAGGTACCTACTATGCTTACTGCTGTGGCGAGTGACCATGTGATGTAACACTGGACGCTTTCTAGGACTCGATCTCCGAGATCCCGCCTCATGGCTGTTGCCTGTGTGGACGGGAACTTTTGCCTCCCTTGTGACTTGATTGCTTGCGTATGCCGGCCACAAGCCGCCGCCGTTGGGCTTTTTTTATATTTTCATTTTTTGCCCGGGGAAGAGGGGAGGACTTGCATGTGGGATGGATGGCATGGGACGGGACGGTGAGTGACTCCAGAAACAAGGAACGGGCGCACGAGGTTTGTTGGTGGTGGCGGTTGCAGCTGCTCCCGGACAGGTCCAATCCAATGAGGCGGTTTGGACTCGTGGTGAGCCAAATACGCCGACCACCACCAACCAATACAGGTGAAAGACAAAGAGGGAGTGGTTGGGCACACACGCAGGCAGATCTTGCAGCCAACTGCCGCTTGGTTTTTGCCTCGGGGATGTAGGCAGATAGGAGGAGGCTCATAGACAGGCCATTCCAGATGGGAATGATGCATTTTTGTTGGGATCGTTTGTGTTGCTCAGGTATCTGAAGATGAACGATAACGAATGACACGATCTGCCTGGCCAGCGCCACACTCACACAGACACAACCCGGGCGTAGATAACCCGAGATCTTTCTGTGCCTGATCTGATGCAGGACAAACCCAACTTGCCCAAGCAAAAGTGCACAATGAGTCATGGAACCTGTTTGATCAGAATTCCAAAAAAGGATTTGGTGACAACATGCCCACACCATGTTGGCTTGTGCCTCCTCCTCGTCCATTGTCTCTGCCTGTCCTGTTGTCCAAGATACTCCGACCAAAACATTGACAGCTCAGACAAGAATACACAATGAAACACTCTCTAGCCACGCGATGTCCAGTGAACTTATTCCTTCCGTAGCAAGTGTGATGAGGACATGCCACGAGCCGGCCACATCCCAGGAACTTCCCGAAACAAAACGCCCCCCATGCCGTGTGATTGTGTGTCGCCTGACAAGTCACAAGAACCAATTCCTTGACTCTTCCCAAGCTCGAACAGACCGCTGTCTGTCAAACCATACAAGCAGGGCGGCATGTAACCTCCGTAGCCCGAGCACAGCTCACAGCACATGCATCGCATAGTTGTATGGACTGTCCACCAGGCATTCTGTCTGTTGTCTGCCTCTTGTTGATGTGCCCTTGTCAATCACCGGCCCTACCTGGTTCCCTTGCCCCCCATGCAAACAAATGATGGACACAGGAGCAGGTTGAAACAAGAAGGCGGAGGGTAAGTTTGAAGAGAATGCCAGGGAATTATCACAAGCCAACATTTTGTACATTTCCATCCACCACCTCAACCATAACAAGGAGTCCACTGCAGGCAGCCATGCACTCCCTCGGCACTCCGCACCTCAACACATAGCCAACTCAAGTCGAAGTTGTCAGCCAACAGCAGTCAATTAACCCATCCCATCCCATGCTCACCCTAAAAACGCCCTTACATAAACCCACACAGTCAAAACCCACTGCAACCCTCCTCTAGCAGCCAGGTAAACGCCACGCCATGGCCTCAGCCCGTCTCGCTGCCCTCCTCACCGCGAGGGGAAAAAAAAACATGTCCACCGAGTTGTTGTTGTACATTGTCCAGACAGAACCCCCCCCATCGAACCATCCATCCCTCCCAAACCAGTCCACCTTTCTTAACCCTCCCTTGTCGTCCTTATCCTCCGCATGCCACCTCGAGCTTCCTTGACTTTCAGAACTTGTTGTGTCGAGACGAGGACCTTGAGAAGAACTTGAGGGAGATTGTGCCGGAGAAAAGAGGGGGGTCGAAACAAGTCCTTGATCTAATCTTCCTCTTCTGATGCAAATCCTTGACTTGTCGTCATCTTGACCGTCTCAGTCCTTCAGTGGCCTTGAATGACCTTGTGCTGTCGTGCTCAGGCGAACCTCCTACCAGCGGCCGAGGTCCCCTTCTTCTTCTTCATCTTCTTCAAGTCCTTGCGCGTCCTTGCGAAACCGAAAAGCATCACCTAACCCCCAGGGGTAATAAAAGCCCTGCGCTAAAAAAAACCGAAATCCCAGCAGGGAGTAAAGTCAGAACCAAACCATCCAAATGCCATCAAAAACCACTATCATAATAATAATACTGTCATCATCAAGCAATCATCATCGAATAAGGCACAATCGCCTTATCCACTACGGGCTCACGTCTAGCAGTCATCTGGGCCTCGTCGCCCCACCTCGCGAACCACTCGCCCTCCTTCTCCCGCGCGGCGTCAAACGCGCGCTTGCACTCCTCAGGCAGCAGGTCGCGCACGTCGTCGGGCACCGCCGCCATGCCCTTGAAGGGCGCCAGGAAATCCGCCGCGGTCGACGCGTGGTGGTCGGCGCGCGACGTCCGGAAGGGCACGTCGTACGCCGCCGCCGAGACGCCCGCCGGCGGGGTTTCGAGGTGCGTGTCCATGACGAGGAAGTTGCGCGAGATGGACGGCTTGATGGACGGGAAGGTTGTCGAGGGCGGCTGGTTGGCTTCCTCGGCGGTGCCGTCGACGATTTGCTCGATCCGGGCGTGCGTCGGTTGCATGATGGACGGGTAGTGCATCTGGTTGGTGTGGATGTCGTAGACGCCGCTGAGGTTGGCGCGGCGGACAGCTGAGAGGATGCTGTTGAATTGGCTGCGTAGCGGTAGGGTTAGCCTGGAATTCGTGAATGGGGCGAGGAAGTAGCTGTTGCGAACTCACCTAGCCTCACGGGCATGCTCCAGCTGCCAGTTCACATCGTTGACGGCGACACGCTTCGACTTCTTGGTGTCGACCTTGACGCTCTGCTGCGGGACAGACGGCCCACCCGAGTGGTAGACCGCGCTGGCGCCGTGCCAGGCAACATACTGGTTCTTGTTGTACGGCTGGTCCGCGCTGTACACGTCGGTTGGGTCGGCAATCTCGCCTTCGACAAGACCCTCCTCGCGCGCCCTGGCAACGTCGTAGTCGTCGATGATACGGCGGCCGCCGACAATGATCAGAGCGCCGAACTCGCGGAAGACGGAGCGAGCCGTCACGATACCGATGGAGCGGCCCTTGTAACTGTGCGGGATAATATCACGCTCAATCATGTCGCGCTTCTCCTCGTCATTGACGATGATCTTGTAGAGCTTCTTGTGCTTGGTGAAGAAGAGGTACGAGTCGCGGAAGCCGACGCAGCGGGCGGGCTCGGTGGAAAGCATGTAGAGGCGGTCGCCGCGGCCGGCCAAGGTGAAGGTGCGGCAGCGGTACTCGCGGCCGTCCAGGAGGTTGCCTAGATCATCCACCTTCTTCTCGCCCTCGGGGTCCTTGGGCAGGTCGACCTCGTCGTTCACAATGTCCAGCACGGTGCCGTCCTTGTCGATCGACTGCTGCGTGGGCTGGTGATGTTGGCCCTTGCGGCCACCACGCCCACGCCATCCTCCACGACCGCGGCGGCGTGGCGTGGCATCGGGGTTGGGGGGCTCGATGGGCAGTGTGTCCCAGTCGGGCGGGCGGTTCTTGGGGGGGCGCCCCAACCGGCGGCGGCGGATGACGGGCTCGGGGGGCGGGGTCGGAGACTTTGCGGATTCCTCGTCCTCTTCGGCAGCTTCTTCCTCGGCGGCAGACCCCTCATCCTTATCGGCCTCCTCAACCTCCTGCTCGGGCTCGGCCTCCTCTTGCTCGGCGACGGCGTCGGGCATGGGCTCATCCTCGTCGTCGAGGTGTTCAAAGGTCTTGGGCGTGCTCTCTGCAAAGGAAGACATGGCGTTAGTGGGCTAGAGAGGTCGGGAGATAGAGCAATGGCGTTGATCTCGTTGTGATGCAGCGGGGGGGCAGCCTTGAAGCAGGCCTCCATGCAGAAGAAGTAGCTGCAGAGGCACGCGAGGAATGAACGGCCGAGCACTGTCTGTTGGTTCTCCAAGAATGCACGCCTCCCCCATCGGCCTCTGCAACAGTGTGCACTCCCCGCTTGCCAAAATGCTTGTTTGTGGAACTGGCAGCGACTACAGCCTCCCTTGTCGGGCGCAGCAAGAGCAAGCGCCCTGGTTGCACCGACCAAGTCGGAAGATTTTGGGTCGCATGGGGGCCGCGAGTATGATATTGCGCATCGCATGTAGCGTGGATATGGAGCACGGCGCTGACAGAGAGAGAGACTTACCGAGCGCTTGCTGGGCGCGCTTTGCAGCTGCGCGGCTGGTGCGCCGAGCAGCCATGATGCAAATCTGTTGGCGCTCGAGAAGCTCTGCCGGGTTGGTGGGTTGTGGATTGTGGAATTATGCTGGCGACTCTGGTTTGCCGCCGCTGCGCTGGGCACTGTGTAATATGGGGCAGTTTGGCGCCGAGCAATGTGTAGGTCGTGACAACACTGCGGGTGGATGGTGGGTTGGCGATCGATAACTTTGGGAAAGTGGGTTTGGGATGGTGGGCTTGTTGGAGTTGCGACGCGATTGATGCAGTGGATTGGGACGTGGATTTTGGTGGTGCATCAAGCACAGGGCGCACAGGCCATACACTTCCGAGCACTGTGCATAGTCATCCAACTTGCCCCATATTCGCACCGTGCTTCTTTGGGGGCGGGCTCGCTCTGTGACGGATGCCCGTCACTGGATTCACTGCACGCAAGATTTGCAAGCCAACAAGAATATGAATCGCATTCCTTCCATTCTATTGCACTCTTGCAGTGTCCATGCGCATCGCTGCACCCAAGGCAGTACTTTGCAAGCAAAGTTCCGCAGGGGAAAAAGAAAGACAAGAACCACCAACCCGTCAGCCATCAACCATCACCAAACCAAGACCCGACCCCGAACCAAAACCTCCCCCGAGGTCTCGTTTCCCGTGGGTCCCTTCGACGACGCGGCGCGAGGATGCATTCCGACTGCGAGCCCCAACCCATCCAAGACGAATGAATACCGCGGAGCCAGTCTGACCAAAAATAGATGAGCAAGAAGCGAGGCGGCTATCAATCTGCTGAGCCGCCCTGCCGCTGTCGATACGTTTCCAGTAAAGACGTCATCCTGCCCCATTCCGCCACGGATGCCATCTGCTGTCACGCAGGTCCTGTCCGTGCTGTGGGAAACCAAATGGTGCACTGTGCAACCTCCTCTCCTGTGTGGGCCACGGCGACCCCCTCCCCAAACGCGGCTCCTAAATTGGCCCGCAGAGATGCTTTCCTGTGTGCCTTCTTGCTGCTGCTGCTGCTGCTGTTGCTGCTGCTGCTGCTGCTGGCACACCGGGTTTTGCCCGAACCCTTCGCCAAACTGACTTTTCGCTTGAGAGGTTGCTAACTCGAGGGAACCTTGTCGGCATTGGCGAGGACCTCGGCAAAGGAATCCTCGGGGAAGACCTCCTTGGTCAGAACAACGTCCTTGGCGGCGTAGAGGAACCGGTATGCCGTCTTGACGGTGCCGTCGCTCACGTCCACCGCCTTGGAAACCTGCTTGTACGACCGCCCATGGCCCGCCAGGTACGAGGCCATGTAGATGCAGGCGGCAGCGATCGACAGGGGAGACCGGCCGGCCAGGTCCGACACCTCCGACGCCCTGGCTGCGAGCCGACGCGAGATGTTCTCGACGTAGACAGGGCTGGGGAAGCCGAGCTGCGAGCAGAAGCGCGTGCAGAGCTCGTCGGCCGTGGTGGCAGCCGTTCCCGTGTACTGCTGCCCGTAGCCGGTCGCCTTTGCCACGGCATCTTCGCCGCCCATCTTCTGCAAGAAGGCCTCAAGTTGCTTGAACACGCGGCCGATCTCCTTCTTGGACACCTTGGTGAGGCCGTAGATCTCGCGGAAGGTGCGCGGCACGTTGGTCTGGCGGCAGGCGATGAAGATGCAGCCGGCGACGATGGCCTCCTGCGACTTGCCCTTGAGGGCCTTCTTGTCCTCGACCATCTTGAAGATGTGCTTGGCCGTGTTGCCGACCTGGGACCCCGCGTTGATGCTGTCGGTCAAGGCCTGGATATCCCGGTATGCGTTCATCAGCGCCTTGGTCCCCTTGTCCTGGTTGACCTTATTCTGGAGGTGGGCCAGGTTCCGGGCGCCCTTGCCGTCGAAGGCGATGGCCGTCTGGAGCTGGTCGCCGTCGATCATCAGGTTGGGGGCGTCGCCGACACGAGAAGGGTCGTCGTTACCGTTGTCGTCGCCCGAGAAGGTGCGCCACTCGGACCGCGTGTCGATGATGCGGTCCAGGACGAGCCCGCACGAGCCGCACACCATGTCGCCCGACGAGTACTCCTCGATCAGATTGGGCGGGTCCTCCCTGCAGTCGCTGCAGATAAGGATGCGGTTGAGGTCCTCCTTGAACTCGCCGACCGCGCGGCTCTCCTCGAAAGGGGTGAAAGCAGTCGCCATCTTTGGGAGAGCGAGCGAGAGGAGGCTCTGGCGGGGAAACGCTGGCACGGCGCGCTGAGGTTGAGAAAAGCGGGGAAGGTGATCGCTTTCCCGTTCTACGGCAGCAAAAGAAGTGTGGCTACACACCCCGCAGTCGTTTCCCAGTGGTTGCGGGCGCCGGACCGGTGCTGGAAAGCGCTGGTAGAGACTAGAAACCGAGGGAAAGGGGACCGGGGTGTCGAGGAGATTTTGTAGGGTTGCGCGGACTTAGGCCCTGCGTCGCGCTGCGTTGGCTTGTCTGGGCTTTGTAATTGACTTGAGAACCGCGAGGGACTGTTCTGGTGACCAGTGAAGGCGTCCGAGATGGCTCTGGCCCCTCAGAACAAAGAACAGTCGGGTCAGTCGGGAGGGCGCGGCGGATGTTGCTGGGCTGGGTGCCTCGAAACCGGACGGGACCTGCGAGTGGCGAGAGTGTCGCAGCTCGAAACGCCGGGGCAATGATTGATTGCAGGCGGTGCTGAATGCTTTTCTCGAGCGAGCGAGAGAGAGAGAGACGATAGCGAACGTCGGCTCGGAACTCGAAGTCGGTCGGAGGGAACAAGAGGGAGCGTGGGAGCGGGATGACGGGGCCAAAGGTCGAAGGGAGGAAAGTTAGAAAGCAGGACCTTGCGCTGCCTGCTGCTTGTTGTCGGGTTTCTAATCAGGCCTGGAGGGAGGTCCCTATCCATCAGTCAGCTGCTGACTCTGGCGCTTCTGCAGCCCTGCGCTGCGCAGCACGCACGACCAACAAACACAGTCTTGGCGGATGACTCAGCCACGTGTGGCCGCAGCCCAGGTGGGTCTGGTCCCTCCAGGCTGCCTCGCCCACTCACGTGCGCTCGTGTCTCCTGCTCTCTGCATCAGGTCTATTTTTTTGGACCCCTCTGGAGAAGCAACAAACAAACAGCAGGACGGCAGGATTGACCAGGGAACACGCAGCATTACCCCGAGCCCACGGCCCGAACACTGCTACTGAGCTTGAGGGCGGGGCAGGCATGAACAGCACTGCACTGGCTGGATTGCACCGACAGCTGGAGGGCGATATGGGCATTATTCATCATTCATACACAGTCCATGCTACATACAACGCCGATTCCTCCCCTAGGCTTATCACCGCCGAGCTTGATACACGCCTCATGCACAGTACATCGACACCTGGGAGGCCACCACAGGACTGTTCGCCCCTTTCATTACCTGGCCGGAACCCTGCCTTCATGGCAGACCAAGGTCGAAGATACCAATCCGGTTTTCCAGGTGTTCATCTCTTCGCCACACCGTTCGAGCTTCATTCTCCCTCTCGCAAAAAGCCTGCCACTGGAACGCCAACCCATCGACCACTCGCAGACCAGGCCTGGTGGGGAGGGGGGGTAGAAGGTTGGCATCCGCCATACTGCCACCCATCAGCCACGGCCATGACGGCGGGACGAGCAGGCGGGGCAAGGGAAGTGCAGGTAGGTACTCTGCTTCCTGCCCTGCTCAGTCTTAAAAGGTGGATGCTGGCTGCGCTGGTGTCGTGTGTTGTTGTTGTTGTTGTTGTTGTTGTTGTTGTTGTTGTTGTTGTTGTTGTTG
>MU855869.1:0-20016 GCA_033296695.1 Staphylotrichum tortipilum
CACAGTGCCCCCATCCAACCAGCTGCAGTGGTCCGAAAACGCTGTTCCAACATCAACCAGAAAAGGCGGTGCGTTTGTCCGTGGTTAGAACCCAGATGGCGCCCAAAAAGCACCTTCCATCAAGCGAGTGCTGAGAGACGACGCCGAGACAAGGCGCATTCTGTGAGAAGCAAGCACTGGGAACCCGGAGCTACTTTGAATGCATGCGGGGAAAAGCCAACTTTGCGGGCCCTCAAATATCACCAAAAACGGTCCACACACGATCCAGACACACAACAAACACGACATGTCCCCAATCCCGGACCATTCTCACACCGGATTCGCCTCTACACACACGACCGAAACAAACTGGACATTGGCATCGAGTTTCATCCCATTGGTATCCTGCCTTTTGATGGCCAGGGCCTGGGTGTCCATCTCCCCCTGGCACGTCTCCTTACCGTTGTCGGGGTACCTAAACGTGAAGGCGCAGATGTCAAACGCGGCCGACGCCTGGATGTACATACGCGCGCAGAGCGACTGGCCGACGTTGAGTCACGCGTCGCCCAGTCCGGACAGGTACGTCGGCGACGTGCCCCCGTATTGCCCGCCGCGCGCGTCCCCGTTGTACAGTACCAGCACCCACTCGTCGTCGGCGCGTGGGCGGAGCAGGCCTGGGTTGAGGTCGTGGGTGGCGTTGATGGGGGTGATGCCCGTGTCTTTCTTGGGGAGCGGGAGGACACCGTCTTAGACGAGGTACGGCGCGGCGCCTAGGAAAGCGAGGAAGATGTTAGAGAGCTACAGCAGTGCGGGTTCCGGTATGATTAGTGAGGGCTGGCCTCTGGGGAAGAGTCGAGAAGGGAGCAACTGGGCGCGAAACGAAGCTGCTTGCCTTCATACTGGCTGGTTGAGTGACGACAGGTTTGCAAGTGTTGCTGGAACGAGTGGGGCTGTGTATCGAGGCATGCTGAGCTGGGGTAGTCTCAAGGCTATAGAGGTCAGGAAGGCCAATTTATACGCGAAGCCACCGCCCCCGACCTGGGAAACGCTCTCTCAGACACTGACCTAGACGGAGTCCAGGATCGCGAACAGCACAACCCAATTCAGGGTTAACAATTGTGGCCCCCAAGCCCGTGACGATGTCAACACTTCCTCATCTCCCTAGTGCGGATCATTCTTCGAGGATTGGAGTGGTGTTTGATGCTGCGACCTCTCCTCCCCCTGCAGTTGGAGCAGGGTTCAAGCTCCGCATTTTGTAGTGGGAGAGCGTGAGAGGGCTGGGTGTGTGTGCCGAGGGCAGCCAACCGGCCGTTGAGCAGATGTCACACCGCAGCAGCGATGGAAGTCCCTCTCACGGGGCCCTCCTGGGGTCAGAGGGGTTTCTCCCAGAAGAGACGACGCAAGGAAACAGCCACACAAGCAGTCTTGGGTTTCAGGACGTAACTGAAGAGGTTTTAACTCCACCGTGGACAAAGACTTCGCATCGCATGGAAGGCAACCACGCACGGCATTCCGGTCTACTAATTATCACTACCCAACCACTCTCGGCTTCTTCTTCTTCCACACCTTGAACTCAATCAGCTTGTGCTTCCAGCTCCCCCAGCCTACCCAGAAGTTAAACTCCACGATAGTCCGCTTATCCGAGCCATCATCCCCAGCAGCGGCATCCGCGTCCGGTACAATCACCCAAAGCGGGTCGTGGACATCTGTCGTAGCGGGAGCAGGAGGTTGACGAGGGCCGCTCCTCGGCGGTGCCTCCTCGGCAGCGATCAAGGCTGTCTGAGTCTGGGTTAACGTTTCTGCATGCGGTTAATGCTAAAGGTCGGGGCGTGCACTGTAGAAGGAAGGGAAGGGGGATACTCACCCGTCAATGTGGCCCCTGACTTTTGTCCGGCGTCGGGTGTTCGACCCTCCTCAACTCGATGGGCAGAACATGACCAAAATCTGTTGGAAGGGTCTGTCATTGGGGACGAGAGCTGTCAGCTTCGTCTTTGCGGTCTCTGATCGAGGAGAGCGAGGGGATTGGGAGGTGGCCGTACCCGTTGGAACATAGGTTCCACCTTGTTGTTCCAGGTTGGGAGATGCTGGGTCGAGCTTGTAAGTGCGGTCACTTCGGCGATGTTCGGGCATATCGGCTTCGCAAAAATGGAGAAAGTTGTGAGAGAGGCCGTGAAGAAAGCTGGGGAAAGCTGGACGCTGGTCGGGGTGGGATGTTGACCACTAGAGCAACAGGGTAGCGGTAGAGAGAGGGGCGTCGACGGCACGTGGATGTGCCCTGCGGAATGCCCCGAAAGATTTGCTCGAGGTACTGTGTATCTGGTCACAGCCGAGCCCCGTGGTATCGGCTGGGACACGGCACCTGTCATCCTATCATGTATATTGGACTCGTAATCACTGCCAACAAACACGCCGTTGTCGGCCCTGCTACTTCGCTGATTATCCGTCCTGTCAATACCACACACGGCTCCCAAACTTGCATGTAATCATCCCACTGTCCATCTTTCAGGCCTCAACACAACACCATAACCATGTTTGCTCTCAGACTATCAATAGATGGCAGAGAAGTCTGTCCGTCGGCAAAGGTGACGGGGGAGTGCGATCGGAGTGACCCTCATTGTCGAGCTCAGAAAGCGCCCGTGCTGTTATTTTATCCCTTGTTGGGCTGCTAGGGGCTCTGCTACCCCGCGTTGAGGGCGAAATGTCTTTCATATTCATGGGATATCTGCCTGGCGGTAACGCCGATTTTGGCCTGGTTGCCGGGCAATCATGGACAAGAACAACAACCGGCCGTATTTCAGCCCACCTGAGGCGCACGCACAGTCTTTTTACCCTGGTTCAATAACTACTTGGTTCTTATAATTAATAGCCGATGCGGCATCATGGGCGTAAGTCATTGACAAATTGCCAATATCCCGCATTTTCAGTCATTCACACTGAATCCATGGAGAATTCGAGTCGGGGTTCAACATCCATGCATCTCGCCCGGTACCCTCCAGATCAACCCCTTTTCCTACTGTAGCTGGCTGACCGGCTGGCTGGCTGACTGGCACTGGCTGAATAGCTAGCTGTTCAAGCAAAAGAGTGAGCTCCTTTTCACAACAGTAGCAGCACTGCTCCAGCCCTGTGAGGTCCTGCGAGTTACCCCCCTTCTCTCCCCTTCTCACGATGTGCTTTTCTCTCCGGCTCCTGACTTATCAAACCGAAGTTGGAATCATCGGACGTTGCTCATTTATCATCATCTCCAGGGACACGATGTTATTTCTGGATCACTCCCTGTGCGGAACTGAGGGCTCATACGACGGGTGTTGAATCAGCTCATGCACGTCCAACGAAATCTCGCCCAAGGCTTGCCAGGAGTATATCGAAATAGTTACTCAAATAACAGTGATATAGTTAGTTAACGTTTGTCACAAAGTCGCTTTCTTACCTTGCTTGTACACACTCTCACCTCCCGTAGAATCCCCCTCCTGTCATTTATCCACCACCCGACACGCCCTCAACTACCCGCTCGTTTTCAGTGACTGGGCGCGACTGTTGGCGCCCGCCAATGCAAATGGAGGGGTTTTCTAACCCACTGGCCAGTTCAACTGCGCATTTTAAGCGGCGGTCGACACAGTCTTGTAATCACTAAATGTACATGGACTTCGAGGAAGAGGAAATGCCAGAAAACGAGAGACAAGGCGAAGTTTCTATCTCGGTCGAGCGAAGAAAAAGACAAAAAAACAAAGACTCAATTCCAAGAAGGAGACAGAGTCAAGCGAAATTATTTAGCAGTCGAGATACATGGGAGACACTGCCCACAGCTCCTGTAAGTCTACCTCCCTCGGGGACTCCTCCCACAAGCCCACGGCGAGTTTGTGCGCGGTGCCAAACCCTGAGCTCATATGCGAGCCGGAGCTAGAAACGTCGCCGGCAACGAGGAGGCCGTTGCACACGACGAAGGAATCGTAGGGTTTCTCGTCCACCCAGCTGCCCATATGACCCAAATTTGTCTCGGGCGTCTCGGCTGTTGCCGTGATGGCTGGGGGATCGAAAAACGCGGCGGGATAAATGAAGCTGCCGAACACAGGGTCGCTGTCGGACAGCGTGTTCGACAGGCTAGGAGGATAGAAGTCTATGGGGATCTGGGCGGGTACGGAGACGTCGCCGAGACGATGCGTGGTAGGCATTTTGGGACGGTCCCAGCTCAACATTGATGTCGGAGTTACCAGCGGCAGCCCGGTGTCATTTGGTGTTGTCGGGTAGAAGGGTATCGGATCCTTGATGGCCTGGCTGGTTTTGTGGAGCCTCGAGAACAAAGTGTCGACAACCCGAGATGAGACTTCTGCCACTAAACGGCCGTTGTTACTATCGTTGCTGTTGTGGTTGTTGTTGTTGTTGTTGTTGTTGTTGTTGCCGCTGCCGCTGCCGCTGCTGGCGGACTGGAAGGCCTCGGCAATCAATATCTGCCTTTGGCCCTCCCAGTAGTCGTGAAGAATGTTTAAAACCTCTCCAAACCGCGTGCCGGCAGAGCGGTACGGAGAGGCAGGGCGAGTGACGCCTGGAAACACGATATCCCAGACGCTATACCACTGACTCGGAACGTCGAGGGCACGGTCAACGCGGCGGCTGAGAGCCCGTTGCTGCTCCCAGGAGACGCCCTCGACATCTATCCCGCCGGGCGGGGGGTGGATGTGATGGCATCCCGGGGAGCCAGGCATCCCGTCGCACACTGGGCAGGGGTGGCGGGGCCGGCAATGGCGCCTGATGAGATGTTGTTTGACGTCCCGAATCCGTGAGAGGCGCAGCCGGAAACAGCTCCTGTGTCGTATGCTATCGTGCTTGTAGAATGGGCACGCCAACACGCCATCTTGTCGCTGATTCTCGTGGCCCGGCGTGCCCTTGTTCTCTTTGCCCTCGTCGTCGTCCTGCAAACCCTCAACACCGGGGAGCGGAGACATGGCCACCTCTCCTCCCGGAAGCAAAGTCCTTGGCGCTCCGTGTTGACGGAGTAGTTGTGTTTTCCTGGCATCGGCAATTCCCACTGGGGCCGATGCCACCCGAGAATCTGGCCTCGAGAGAATGGGACAGGGGTGATGTGAAAGCGTCATGGATTTCCGGCCGAGCTGAGGTTGTGACCTCGATCTTTTCGCCATGAGCACAGATAAATCCGCCCCTGGAGCGTCACCGGAGTGTTGGATGAGGAAGTTGATTTATGAGGCTTGTCAGTCGATCGAATAGGGCAGCCGGTCATTGAAGGGGGAATGCTCTGTGGACATCCGGATACATGATGTCGGTTTAATCGTGTTTGGCCCGAATATGGGTTGCCGGTGTTGGTAAAGGGAACTTTGGTTGGAAGCGGAGGTTGGAACGAAGACCGAGCTGGGGCGGACAGGGGGTGTGTGTGTGTCACGCATCACTTTGGCGGAATCCGGCTCCCTCCATGACCAATAATTTGTACGTACAACCAGCCGCCATGGGGTGAACATATCATGCCTCATGTTCTCATGTTCTTGTTTCGCACTGTCAGGGGCTCTCAGGCTTCTGCCCACCAAGTGTTGGGTCAGCATTTGTGTGCTCTTCCTGCAACACTTGTGTCCATGTGCATTCTCCAGCATTCTCTGACAGTTGTGGGAATAAATCGACGCCGAGCAAAAGGGGATGAAGAACAACGGAATGTATATAGCATGCTGGGTCATGTTGGCTCGCAACTTGGATTCCTATTCCTCCTCCCATCACATTCTCTCCTCCGCCGTCAAGATGGATGACGCTATCATCACGCCAGAAACCTCGGCCAAGTGCGTTGGGCAGCGGAGGAGTACGTGCCGGGTGCAGCGCTGACCCATGTATCTGCCGCAGGAAGAAACAAGCCGCGGAGGCTCGAACTGCCCGCTTACGCCAATGGCAGCAAGACCAAGGCCTCGACATGCTTGCGGACCTGGCATCATCGAACCTCACCGCGGACGAGAGGCGCCAAATCGAGACTCGGACGAGGGCCATGGCAAGGCAGATCGCCCAGTTCACCGCAACTTTCACGGCCTGGGCTTGACTCTGGTAGGGTCATGCTTGGCTGCATGGGTACATATGTACCTTCAGAGCATGCAGAGGGCTGATTCGCTGACCCATGCTGGGACGCCTCGGCGCGCTCGAGGTGGCGGTTGGGCATTGGTTGGGTGTGCATGTTATCTTCCCTTCTTGGACGCGATTCAACAGATGTTGGGAGGAGCCCCTTGCTGGCCCATCTTTGTGTCCCCCCTTCTGACCTGCATTTGGGCTTTGATTGGCTGTTATGAAGACGGGAGGGTGCGAGCAGCCGACAGCCTCATGCATCAGTCTAACATCTGTGGACTCGCTCATTACTCGGGCAAATGTGTAGACACAAGAGTTGACGCAGTCTGGTGCGCGACCTGGCCGCGAGGCTCTGCGAGAGGCGGAGACTGTGACGATTTGAAGGCGACGAGGCAACCTGGGCCGCACCATGGAAACAGATGCGCAGTTGTGGATCAAGGCAAAAGGCTCCCTCCCCTTGCCTGTTTGGCCCCTTCCTGTGTGTCTTTGCTGCCGACTTGCTCTGAGTTGCGTCCAGGCTGTCCTTCTTTGTTGTTGATGCCCACCTTCCAGGTCAACATACCCGTGCCCCATTGTTTCCTGGATCGAGGTAATAATCGAAGCCAAAAGTTGTGATCCACCACCGTCTCCTGCCCACTTCCAAGTTCCATCTCAAACACCACAGTCGCCGAGTCCCACGTACCGACCCCTTCGCCAGAGTTGAGAGACAGCTGGAGCTTCTCCATGCCGAAACCCGCCCCCGAGGGTGAGGGCTGACCAACCATGGCTCGTTGGGCGTCGAGAGCAATCGACCGCTATCCCCAACATGACAATGCTCTGGAAGGCATCTGCAGGTCGGGACAAAAGGGAAGATGCGGTTCTGGTCAAAAGAGATTTGGCCCCAGAAGTTTGTTCTTTTCACTGCCGTCTGCTCTTTTTCCTTGGTTCTAATAAAGACCTTCTAGCCATCATCCTTCTCCTCATTCTTTTCCTCCTCTCCGGTACTGCCTACGGCGTCACCGTCGGCGGTGCTGCCGTCGCTGTCCCCCTTATGGCCTTCCCCAGCTTGCCTTCGGGCCGGGTCCGTGTCAGGGGCAAAAGGGGCGCGGCTCCTAATCCCAACACCCGCCGCGATGAAGACCCCCCCCCTTTGGATGGTACGCAGCCCGCTGGACAGAAGCAAAAAAAGGGCAACCAGACGGGCGGCTCCGAGAACAACGGCGAGAACGACGACGGGAACGAAGGCGTTGCCGCCAGCAAGCCAAGGCGACGCAGGGGGGACTGCGACGTCCCGGTTCTCGCCTGTCCCTTCTGGATGTTAAACCCGATCGAGAACGACGACTGCTTGAAGCTGGTGCTCGCCGACACCCCGGCTGTGGTGCAGCATGTCCTGAGGAACCACAGGATGCCGTTTATCTGCCCCATTTGCCACATCGAGTTTGACTTACACGGCCAAGCGCGGGCTCGAGAGCAGGCTCGCCAACAATGTAACGCCCACATCCGACTTCACAGGCAGCAGCGATGCTGCGAGGTCTGCGGCCAAGAGTTCGCTTCACCACCTGAATGCCAGGGCCACGTTCAATCCGGCTGGTGCGAAGCAAGAGAGACTCGGCATAAGGGCGCCGACGAAGACAAGTGCACGAAAATCAAGGAGCGGAAGACGCTCCGCGGTTGGCGGAATGGCTCCGAGGAGTGGCGGACTCGCCCTGAGGAGTGGCGATGGCATTTCATTTGGGGAATCCTGTTCCCGGGCGTGGATCACCCTGCCCGCTCGCCGTTTCTGAAGAGTGTTGAGGCTGAGATACTCACAGTAAGTACAATCCACTTCATACATCTACCACTCCACTCCCCCCCGGGCCTCCTCCTGGATTGACATTCCTGGTCAGATGGTCCAGCGCGCACTCGACTGGTTCGTCCGCGAGCATTCGGAAGGAGAGTTGTGGTCCAGGCTTCCAGCCAGCCCGAATGGTACTTTCCTAGAGAGGGCGCGCCAGATGTATGATTGGCAGTTTGTGTCGAGCATTCTCCCCAGCCAGGACAACCTTTCGTTTCTCACCTCGGACACATTGATTCCCAGCGACCGATTCGCGGTCCCTGCTGAACAGCCGCGTGTTCGGTTGACGAGGGCCTCCCAAAGCCAATTCCCGGGGGCGTATCAACATCAATTCCCGGGGGCGTATCAACATCAATTCCCGGGAGCGTCACCTGGCCAGCTCTCGGGGGCGAACCGAGGTCAGCTGCCGAACTGTCTGGCGACCATGCCCGGCCGTCCCGGGCTCCTCGATCATCTCTGGTCTCCCATGACGTTCCACGGCCAGTTCCCACTCACCCAGCCTCTCTCGCAACTCCAGCATCTCCCGCAACTCCAGCCTCTCCCGCAACTCCAACCCCTCCCGCAACTCCAACCTCTTCCGCAACTGCAGCCTCTCCCGAACTTGCTTTCCGCACAGCATCACTCACAGGACCACTCCGGCCTCCAGGACTTCTCCGGCTCCCAAGGCCTCTACAGATCCCAGAACATTCCCACCTACCAGGATCTCTTCGGCTCTCAAGACGTCTCCAGCGCCTCGATCTACATTTGCCCCACCAGCTCTACTACTGGAGGATTCGCCCCGCCACCCGTCGGCGGGGACCCGATGATGATGGAATTCAACAACAACATGGTCTACGTTCAGCTCGACGCCATCTCGGCCACCTTGCAACAACCACAACAACCACAACAACAACAGCAGCATCCCCCCCAACCACCCCACTTCGCGAGTCTCGGAGTTTCTGTCCCGTCGCTGAGCGAAGTCCGCCGGGACGTGGCCGACACTCATGAGATGGTGGACCCGAGCCGTCATGTCCCGGCCGGCAGCGACAATGCCGGGCAGCCCTTGGAGAAGTCGGCGCCCTCGGTCGGCTGGGGACTTTGGGAGGACCTCTGTACACCACGTTGAGCTTCATCTTCACCTTCACCTTCACACCCCCCTTCCGTTTATTGCCCCCTTCCCTTCTCCGACACCCTGACCCCTAGCGGAAACAAGGGAGCTCAACTCGCCATGCATAGCCATGCACGGCTAGTGTTGTGCCCGACGCGGATAAAAATTAGAGACACATTTCAGAATTTGGGATGGTTCTTTTCTTCATGTCGACTTTTCTTGAGTATCATGGTTTACTACCGCTGTAAAGGGGGGGAGGGGAACGTGAGGAAGGGGAACGTGAGGAAGGGGAACGTGAGGAAGGGGAACGTGAGGAAGGAGGGCGTGAGGAAGGGGGACGTGAGGAAGGGGGAGGGGAGAAAGAGGAATGGGAGGAAGGGGAACAGGGAGCTTTACCCTTGCCTTGACTGGGTGATGAGTGATAATTTTGGGATACTGTGGCAGGTGGCAGTCCATCACCTACCTTTCCTGAGGGTCTTGCCAAATGAGCATCAGTTTCCGTTTTGGAGATCCGACGGACTGAAATAGGTGGTTTTATCTGTGTCGCCGGTGAGGGCAATGGCGAGAGCAGAAAGGGGCCTTCAAGCTTGCTTGAGACGTACCTAAAAGACAGAGATTCAACAGGATGAGAGGGGTTGATGTGCGTGCCGCACAATGGCTGGCCACACGTGGGATCGATCTTGGTACCTGCCTTCGGAAAAAAAAAAGGCTCGGAGCCCGGAGCAACACGGTCTGGACCAGCGGTCAAGACTTGGCCAGGTGGTTACCGAGGTACATCCCAAACAGAGTATATTCGGCATGCACCCGAATGGCATGGCATGCGGCGCGCGGCACACGGTAAGCCAAGGCAAGTCTGACCACTGGTGAAACCTCTACAGTTGTTGTGCGGCTGGGTCTAGGTATATATGGACATGTACAGACGTACTTATGAACTTCCGAGTACGCAAGCCTGGGCGGGTGGCTGCCCGGCGCCAATGGGAGCAAAGCACAGCTGCGGTGGACAGAAGATGTGACGCTTTGTTTGATTGGTTGGAATGTGCTCCAACACGGCCTGAAAGCACACGCGTGCTCTTAAATCAGCCAATGACAAAGTCTTCCACCACGTCGGAGAACAGCTAGCAAGGGGGCATATTCACGTTGCCCGGGGATTGCCCAAGGCTAGGCTTAGGCCTCGTCCGATGAGACGGGCAGGGAGCAACACATACTCGTGCCCCGCGACACATAATCGTGCCCCGCCCCCACTTTTCTGTCCCCGAGTCGCCAGAAAATTGGCGGCGGGGCTTCGTTGTTGTTGATGTGTTTGTCATGTACCCCCGGTGGGCGTTTTATTTGTGGAACGGGACTGTTGTCGTGCTGCTGTCGGGCTGTTGTCCGGTCCTGTTCGTACCCACTGGGTCCAAATGCACCCCTCCAGCCGCCACTGATCCTGCTGCGCTCAATCTCTGCTCTCTCTCAATATGCACCTTCTCAGCTTTTACGACGGTATTTGGGGCCAAAACTGCCCCTGAACATTTCACTGATGCGGCTTTTACACACAGGCTCCCGCACCATGGCGGACTTTTTCGACCACCCACCCCCCGACTATGCCATCCTTTCCTTCGCCTGGGGCGAGTCGCAGGGCGAGAGATCCCAAGACCCGCCGACCTGCCGGCAGGTCTGTCAGCTCGGCGGTGACGGGCCGCGGACGCTCCGGCAGATGGCTGATTGCGAGTACATCAAACGGGCGTGCCAGCGAGCTCAAAGTTATAACATGCGCTACCTCTGGATCGACGCCATCTGTGTCGACCACAACTCCTGCAGCGAGGTGACCGAGTCAGTCCTCAGCTCGTTTGACCGTCTTTGGAATGCAGCACTCTGCATGGTGTACCTGTTCGATTTATCTCCGGTGGAGGGCAGCGGTCACGGAAGCTCCCTTGATTTGGAACAGTCTCTTTCCCGCTGCGGCTGGTTCGCCCGTTGCTGGACAGTACAGGAGCTAGTGGCCGCTCAGGACATCAGCTTCTTTGATAGGGACTTTAACCTGCGGCTAACAAAGTCGCCCAAATCGCCGCGGGCGGTCCTTGAGATGCTGGGCCGCGTCTCCGGCGTGGATGTGGACGTGCTGGCCGAGCGGGAGTCTCTCACCGAGTTTTCTATGGGTCGGCGTCTTTCGTGGGCTGTCGGCCGGCATACTGCTCGACCAGAGGACATGGCATATTCCTTGCAGGGTATCTGTGGCGTCGCGGGGCAGCTCCCCCCGTGTTATGGGGAGGGTGGCCGGCGCGCCTTTGTCAGGTTGCAGAAGGAGATTCTCATGTCTACGGCCGATCTTTCCATTATGGCCTGGCGACGGGAGCGGACAAACGACAACGACTCCAGCATGGGTCGCCGTGTGGCCCTCTTCGGGATCCTAGCTGAGTCTCCTGACGATTTCCGGCACTTTGCCTCAAACCCGTCCTGGAAGGACCCCTTCCACTCAGACTACGAGCTGCACTTCAGCAATAGGGGCCTGTGTGTCTCGCGCGCCCTGCTGTCTTTCCCGACTGAAACCCCGCCAGGAAAGAACCGGGAATGTGTCCTCCACCTTGATAGCTGCAGCATGGCGGCTCAGGAGCCTTTCGTTGTTGGCATCTCCCTGAGACAAGTTAAGCCCGGGTTGTTCGCCCGATCGAACCCCCACGACCTAGTCTTCTCGTTGGCCGCGGCGCGCCTTGAAAAGCCGCCTACCTGGGCAAGAATCGGTCTCTGCATTGACCTTCCCACCGGTCGAGTAGTACACGAAAGTTTGCGATTCAAGCGGAGCGCAGAGCTGATATCTGAAGACCTCTGGTCGGACTCACTACACCACAACTACAAAAGCTCCGGGGCAGAGCCTTATTTACGGAACACCTTGCCTACCCTCGTGACGGTTGGTCTAGACGCCTGGGACAGCGAAAAGCAGGCCAGAAGCCGGGCTATATCCCCCTCGAAACCCGAGGACGACAGCGACACGCCCTGGGACAGCTCCAGCTCCAGCTCCAACGCCACGTCCTTGCGGGACAGCGACTCAACCGCCCCGGTGTCCCACCATCCCCGGCACCCACCGCCCCGCCCCAACCGCCTCGCCTGCCCCTTCTTCAGGCTAGACCCAACCCAGCACCTGCGCTGCCTGGCCCGGTCCCTCCCCGATATCGCCTCTATCGCAACGCACCTAGCCATCGTCCACCGGCAGCCCGAGTACTGCCCGGTGTGCGGAGACACATTCACCAGCGCGGCGGCGCGGGACGCGCACATCGTCACGCAGTCGTGCGAGATGGTCTACGACGCGGCGGCCGCCGGCGGGGTGCCGGTGCCGGGGGGCGTGACGGAGCGCCAGGCGGAGACTATCCTGGGGCTGGATTTGGAAGACGATGGCGGGGGCGCTGCGAGGGAGAGGAAGCGCCGGCGGGGGAATGGGGGGACGACTGCTCGCGGTAGTGGTGCCGATGGTGTTTCGGAGGAGGACCGTTGGTTTTGGATTTGGGGGGTTCTTTTTCCCGGTGCGCCGCGGCCACGGTCGACATGTCTTGACTCGTCATGGGAGAGGGAGTTGGTGGGGATGAAGCGGTTCTGGGACAGGGCTGGGCCGCGGGTCGTGGAAGGATGGCTTGAGAGGGAAGGGCAGCTGGGGTTTGGAGGAGTCCAAAGGGGGGTAGATTTGGAGATATTGTGTGCCGAGGTGCTGGCGGGGATGATGGAGAGACGCGGATTGGGCCCTGAATCCCTAAGGGCCGGTAATGATGGGGAAAAATGAACCACTAACGGCCGTTGACAACTGGGAGAAGCTGCTCAACTTGCCCGAGGACATGGGCATAGCCCATGCAGGTGTCGTCCGCTCGTATCAGAACTGGATCGGCCGCCTTGCGACGGCCTGTGTTGCTACGCAGAACGGATTCCGGACGTTGATACCTCCAAGGGTGAATATCTGCTGCGTTTGCTGCTCATACCAGACGTGGCAGTGGAGGCGCATGGAGATTGACGGCAACAGCGAAGACGACCAGAAAGACGAGTTTGGTGCGGCAGCGGACGACCAGGAGTGCGAGAGTCGGGGTCCCGGAGCCCCCGGGAGCGCTGCTTTCAGACCTGGCGCCGAGACGGATGGAAATGATGGAGAGGATGTCGAGGATGGCAAAGTACAGGATTTCGACGATAATAATGGAGAGGATTCCTATGGAGGCGGATGAGGGTCGAGAGGATTCCGATGGACAGGATGAGGTTGATTCAGATGCCGCTTCGTGGGCGGTCGACGTCATGTCCGGGGATTATTTCATTGCTGCCCCTCACGTATTCATCTGCTGATAATAGATGGTAATACCTACCTAACTGTGAATTTTCTTGCATTGAGTAACTAATTCTACAGGAGTTGGCGTAAATACCCCAAGCGTTCAGGTGACGCTCTGAGAATAACGCCCAACTGCCCTCGAGTCATCCAGCTACAGACCTGGTAAAGACGCCGAGAGCAAGGCACCTGGAACCTCCGCAACCGAAGTGTCCCCACGCAATGCTCCCTTCGCGGGGCGCCAATCCCCGATCAGCTCACATTCCGCGGAGAGGATGCTAGCTCGATCAGAGAAGGCGCGTATGTGGCAACAGAAACCACCCACAGGTCGAGGTAACAGCCAACCTTGTCTAGCGCCATGGACAGCGGCCTTCCTTGGGGCAGCCTGACGAGCGGCGGAACACCTACATCCGAGAAGATCAGATCAGCATGAGGTCCACCACTCGGAGGTGTTCGCCTAAATCAGGGGCCAACCTCATTGGGGGGAATCACTGTTCCGCCGACTAGTGTAGATCACATGGAGGACAATGACGGAGTCAGCCTCGAATCCGGTAACTGAGGACGAAGGTGCGGAATCCGGAAGTCAACAGGAATAATGGGCGTCATAAATCCCCAACGCTGCACGACGACGACAATCATTTGAGATTGGTGTTCTTACATTAGGATTGTTACTGAACCGAAACACACTCAACATGCGAGTTACGCAGACCTCGGGCATGGCCCTCTGTCTCCTGAGCGGTGCCACCGCCAAGAGCATCTATGTCTCCCCAACAGGCACTGGTTCGGGGACTCTCGAAAGCCCCTACGGATCAATCCAGGCGGCCGTCAACGCCGCTGCCGCTGGCGACACCATCTACCTTCGAGGGGGCACATATGCACCGTCTACCAACATCCAAGTGTCTAAGAGCGGAACCAGGTCTTCCCCCATCTCGGTTCGGCCCTACCAGACTGAGAAGGTGATCCTCAATGGAGATAACATGCCTGGGTAGGTGGCCCACAAGTACCTGTAGCCGGTCGAGTGTTGACACGCACACATCAGAACCCCAAAGGCGCTCAACGAGGCACTGCCCAATGCCGAGCGAGGAATCTTCCACATCCAAAACGCCCAGTACTGGGCATTCTACAACTTGGAGTATGACAAACCCTACCCTGTGGCTGGCTTCGGCGACTGACCGTCATCCCACCTCAGGTTAATCAACGGCCCCTACGGGATCTATGCCCGCGATGCTTCCCACAACTATTACGAGGGCCTCTCAACACACGACAACTACGAGACAGGCTTCCAGCTCGAGGGTGCCTCCTCCAACAACACGGTCCTGAACCTCGACTCGTACCGCAACCGGGACCCCCGCAAGAACGGCGAGAGTGCCGACGGCTTCGCTTGCAAGAGCGGCTCGGGCGAGGGCAACGTGCTGCGCAACGCGCGGCTCTGGGACAACGTCGACGACGGGCTCGACCTGTTCATGTTCGGCTCGCCCGTGGTTCTCGAGGAGGTCTACGCCTGGGGCAACGGCTACAACCGGTGGGGCTTCAGCCCCTTCGAGGGCGACGGCAACGGCTTCAAGCTGGGCATCACTGACAACCCGCCGGCCAACCACATCGTCCGCAACTGCATGGCTTTTGGCAACTTCAAAAAGGGCTTCATCGACAACGGCAACCCCGGCAAGCTGACGCTGGAGCGCAACACCGCGTGGGCCAACGGAGACCTGGGCTTCCACATGCGCAGCTCGTCGTCTGTCCTGCGGAGCAACATCGCCGTGGCCAACGTCGGCAGCGCGCAGGTCAGTCTGGTCAGCACCGTCTTGGCGTCGGGCAACTCGTGGCAGTCGGGTTCTTGGTCCAACAGCTCGTTCGCGAGCAGGGATCCCGCCACGCTGAAGGGTGCCCGCGGGTCGAATGGCAAGGTCCAGCCGAGCAAGTTTCTGTTGCCGACTTCGGGGGCGGCCATTGGTGCGACGACTGAGCAGGAGGTTTGAGCAAACGGGGGAAGAGTTGTGGAACGGAAGTGTCGGTAGGAGGAAGGATGCATTTCATTGGAATCTAAGAGCCGTACTTCATCCTTAGGTGATGGGTGCTGAATAAAGACGTTCGTAGATAATTACTAACATCAAAGCGTTGCCAACGGTTCATTCTGACTGTCTCTTGTTCTCTGGCTCTGGTGTTCCGCTTGGGTGGCTGAGCCGAGAGAGAGTAGAGGTTACCTGGGGTGATTCCTCGCCGGAGAATCTTGAATCGTCGGGGTCTTGTCAACTCCTCTCAGATCGACGCAAGGGGCCTCGCTCCGATTACCCCAATCCCAGGCCTGTCCGTCCCCTTGGGTAACTTTCCACTCAAGGCTAGCATTTCGGCCCAGAAGCCAAGAGTGAGAAGGCAAACAACAAACGGCTGTGGGTATTCGAACCTCTCGCCTATTAATCTGCGCAACACTACCACGGAGACCATCGCCCGGTTCACTTGGAGCAGTTGCCCTTCGACCCCACTTGACAAGCCTCCAACTCCTCAACATCACCCCAAACACTTCTCTCTGCTCGCTATGTATTGCCCCCATCCAGAAGCCCAGAACCCCGCCAAATCCCATGCTCACCCCCTTAAAAGCAAGAGCAAACAAGCCCGAAACAGAAAGTCAACCCCCCTACCCACCCCCCCAATGCCCCCCCAAACCAGACCTATCACCACTCCCAAATCCCAGCCAAGAAAGAGATTCAGTCCCCGTGCTCACAAATTCCCGAAAGCCCTCAACACAAATCCCCTTCCACGACCTCCCGTCAACAACCTCCCCGCCCCTCCGGCCTCCCCTACCACAAACAAGGCATTCCCCTGCCCGCCCCCACCGAGTTTACGCTCCTCCCCGCCATCATGATGGGGACATGGTTACCCCGCAGAGACACTCTGCCGCTGCGTGTTGGGGGTAGTAGTAGTAGTAGTATTCATACGCCGATGTGCCCTGTAGGCGTGCCGGAACTTCTACATGCGTGTTGGGGGTAGTTTCTGCGCTCCCGCGGGGCCGGGCCATACTAGTTTTCGACGCGAGGTTGTTGTGGTAGTGGGGATGACAGTCTGTGTGGGGTTGTCAGTCATTGTTTGGGTCAGAAAGTCTGGCAGGGTGGTTATGTGAGGGAAAAAAGGACGGGGGAGGGCCAAGGAGTTGACCTTACGTAGCTTACCTGGGGATGGGGTTCGGCTTGTCGTTGATATTCATGGCCGTTGTTGAGCCGTTTACTGGGCAGGTTGGCTTCACCCTCGCCGGGCGAAACCGACCTGCCCCTTTTCTGCGGCCTCGTGAGATCGGATGCTGCGTCTGGCTGTGGACCGGAGGTGTCGGCCATGAAAATTGTCCCGGGCTTGTCCCCATTGTTGGCCCTCTGATCAACTCTACTCATGCGGCAATCCGAGCTGGCCGGGTTGATATTGGAACCTGTAGGTGGTGTTCCCCTTCCACATCGGATTATCTCAACCGCTCGGAGGACATCCTTCGAGGGAACCGTCAACCTCTCCTTGTTGGCCATGCGTAAAATGAATCGTCTAATCCGACTAGGTAGCTCGTCCACCAGTTTGGGGTCTGCTCCGGCCGCGAGCAACATCACGGTGACCTCAGCGGCGTTGGACATTTCAGGTTTCCCTCTCAAGCCCCTGTTATTGTTATCCACCATCTTCAGCCAGGAGACCCAATGTGTCTTGATGTCACCGACATCCTCTCCATTGGCAGCCGGTGTGTTGGGGTTGGCGCCCGAGGCAAGCAGCCAGGAAATGACTGGAATCGACGGGGGCACCATCTTGTTGAGATCCAGTTCGCTCGAGAACAACAGTGGCCGCACGACAGCGTGCGCGAGCAAAGTCGAAAGGGCCTCGGTGGAAGCTCCGGCTGGGTTCAAACCTCCCGGCTGCAGACATGCCTTCAGGTAGTTGAGGGCACCAAACTGGGCGGCGAGGATGAGAGCACCTAGGGAAACGCCGTTGTTCGGGTACTGATGGAGATTGACACCTACGTTGTTGGCACCGATGACTCGTTGAACCGTCAGGAGGTCCTGATATAATCCCGTGAACGCGAGACCTGGTGTAACATCACATGGATCCTCCGCATCGGCCCGGGCGGCCAGCATGCCAGAAAATATCATGTGAGAAGCCCAGTGGGGATGGAGGGAAGCGCTGGTTCCAACGCCAAACTTCGGGAGCATATGGATTCCAACGCCAACCTTCGGGGGCGTAGGGATTTCAACGCCAAACTCCGGGGGCATATGGATTCCCAAGTATAGTCCGTAAAGGCTGAGCGCTCCTGAATTGCTGGGCCTCGATTCGTGGCACTGAAGGAATTCGTAGTCCCAGACCTTTCCGTCCTGAAGGAACTCAAACACTGTCCTGTGCATCCACCTGACGGAGCTGTCAATCCAGGGGTCATGGAGTTGAGTCCGTCCGCACAGGCAGATCTGCCCAGGGCCAGAGTATTCGCCCAATTGTACCTCCAACAACCCCCCACAGCGACTGGTCATCCATCCCACGAAGTCTTCACACAACTCGCGCTGCTCTCTCACGGACCGTCGGTGACAAGCATTGTCAGCATCGTGCTGGAAACCACCGTCCTGCGCGAGGAGCGCAAGTCCGAGAGTCATGGGCTGCTCAGTGATGAACGTTCGTAACTTGGCTGTGCTGGATACCGAGGAGAACGCGTAGCTGACCCGCAACATGAACGCGCCTTGTTCGCGATAACGTTTGTTGACCCTGGAGACCATGAGACTAAACATGTCACCCAGTTCTGGCGGCAGTTCAGCCACGCGGTGTTGGAGGTCTGCAAGTTGATCGCCGTGTGCAAACCCGGAGAGCAGTGACCGGCACGCCAGGACCACCCACAGGAAGACGCCAGAGGATTTGTCCACGAGTTCGTCCTTGAGTTGCTGAGCCTGGACCGGATGTCGGGTGACGAGTTTCTGCATGGACTTGTGGCCGCCTACGACATCGTCGACGTACTTGGCGATGTCTGGCCGGGTGAGGTCTTGCAGGCGTAGTCCGGGGCAGTCCTCAAACCCGGCGTTGCATTCGGGGATTGGCCGACTTGAAACGACCACCTTGAAGCACGGGTTGGTGGTGAGGTCCTTGATGAAAGCTATGGCGTCTCGGTAGTCGCCAGTGAACTCGTCAAGCCCGTCAATGAAAACACAGAACTTGCCGAATTGGGATGCCTTGGAAGCGAGTGTTTGGAAGGCATCTCTCGTCTCTGTCGGAGAGGGGAAGCTGACTTGGCCGTCAGGGTTGCGTTCCAGCTCCTTCCACATGCCTGGGAGCACGTCGGGGATGGCTGCCGGGTGTCGTGACAGGATCTGATGCAAGAGCGATCTCGAGAGTCCTTCCTGGGATTGTTGCTCGGGTGTTCCATGGTACCAGAAGAAGAAATTGACCAAGCTGTATGGGCCGCCATTTGCCCACTCAAACAGCAGCTGTTCCGTACGCAAGCGCTGGACCAGTCGTTTCATCAATGTCGACTTGCCGCTGCCCGCCTTCCCAGATACCCAGTAGATGCCCTCGCCAGATCGAAGCCACGCTGACAGGTCGTCCCATTTGTCACCATCTCTGGGGGGTTGGAGAGCCCAATCCATGGTTTCGGCATGGGCAGGGGCAATTCCTGCTTCTCTCGCATTCATGGTCCGAAACCAGAGCATGCTCAGGATTCGTTGCTGCCGCGTCTCTTCCTCGATGGCCTGCTCAACGGCGCCGGCAATGGCGGACCTGCCCAGGCCAAGGGAGGCTTCGAGGACCATCTTGAGCCCCTGAAGTTCCCGGATGGATTGCAAGTCGGTTTGCGTTAAAATGGGAGAGGGAACGGTGGCTGGGATGAGATCGTCGAGCTTCGTGGTGAAGTGTGAGAGGTGCTGGAGGAGGGTCTCGAAGTCTTTCTTGTCCCGAACAGCCCAGCGGAATTTGTTTTTCAGGCTGGAATGCTCGGGAATCTGCATTCTCAAGCGCATCTTGTCGAAGTCCCGAGTCAGGCGCTCCATCTGTCGGCCGCTGATTGCCCGGCCCGTGTTCTCAGGCGCGGCGATCGTCGAGTCGCCCGAGTTAAGCAACGTCGAATCCGGGAGCGTCCGGACGCCGTATCGTGTCTTTAACTCGGAGGCATTGCTGAGGAGCGAGCGGATGCTGGCCAACACCCGGAACACAGTGTCGCCGGTGTTCAGGTCATCCAGACGGGTATCGTAATCGGGTTGAAGAAGCCGCACACGGTTGGCCCAGTGTAGGAGCATCGTTTTCTCAATGTCCAACTTTGTGTCGAGGATCTCGTAGTCCTTTCCCAGGTGCTTCGAGTCGACAAAGAGGGAGTACAGATCGACAACGTCCTTGAAGGCGCCAACAACGCCAGCCAAGCCAACTGCCCCAAGGACCAACCCAGCGACCTCGGCCATGGCTGAAGACACAAAGCAGGCGTAAATGTTGGTCGTGATAAACGAGAAGGGCAATGAGCGGGCGCTGGGGGAAGAGAGCGCCGCAATGAGGATGCTGGACACAAAGATTGAGAAGGAAGCACTTGCGACACTCGAGGTGTTGCCCAGCGAAAGATCAGGAGCGGGGAGCACAGCCACAGCCACGAAAAAAGATTCTCAGGCTTGGCACCACAAACCAACGACCAGCTGCCACGCAGCGGTACTGGCCAGGGCGGACGGGCAGGGTTGACAGACACCCATCCCAGAAGGGAAACAGGGGAGATGAGCCACAAGGCAAGCAAAGGGACCTGTCGTCGGGGAATGGGGCCTGAGACTCAGAGCAGCGACAACGTATGGTTATCTCAGGGCATTTTTGGCGGGCGGTCAGCGGGATGACCCGCAG
>MU855870.1:0-19898 GCA_033296695.1 Staphylotrichum tortipilum
ACCGCTTCTTGGGCCATCTGCTGGATTGGGTAGCTGGGTGGCTTGGACAACCGTACATGACAGTCTCTGAGCCGCGGGAGGAGGGAGATGGGGGCGAGAGCAAGGCGGGTTGCTTCTAACGCGTATGGATGCTCAGGGTCGATGTCGCAAACCAAGAACAGCTCAAGACGTCCAGCGCGAATATAAGACAATACGTATGCCACCGCATCGTGCCACTGGCCCATTATAGCCTGGACTTGCTGCTTGGCTGATATCAAGGCAGTCAAATCTGAGCCCGGGGCGGGATCCAGTAAGGGACGGCGATGTTGGCCACCACGGTACTTGGCGCAGTGATGGTTGGCATCCCAGTCGTCTTCGGTATGGCCGTAGCACCGGCAATACGGATATGACGGATCGGTCAACTCGTGGCACGACTCGTTGAGAACGATCTTCAGGCTGGTCAGGGAGGCGATAGACGTTGGCGACAGAGCGCGGAGATGTTTGAACGAGTCGTGGCGTGATGAGTAGAAGATGATAAAGCGATTGGCCGAATATAAGAGAGCCGCGGTCTCAACAGCCAGGGCACGGCAGCATCGTAGCAGGCCGGCGAAGTCGTATGTAGGCGGCGGGTCAAAGTCCGACACAGGTCTCGGCCTGCCCGACTCGGTACGGCCGCCCAAGAAGTACGTATACGGGTGCCCGTCAAGCCGGGCCACGCCCGTGTGGAGGTATATGCGACGACGGATATGGGGAGGGAGGCCGACGAGGCTGTGTGCTCGCGCCGCGGGCTCCCTTTCGCCGGCATGATGGAGGTTTCGGGTATTGTTCCAGTTGTCAGTCGGTCGCACTTCGTTCACGACTTGTTGCTATTGTGGCTGGATTTTGTCGGCTTCTTTTCCGAAGGGAGAGGGCTGTTGGTTGTTGGTTGTTGGGTTGCTTTGCCTGGTCGGGGCGGCCCCCGCCCTCCTCAATAACCTGGGAAGTTATTTTTGGGACCACATGGGTTGTCTGGCTTGGCGCCCCAAAACGGAGACCCTTCAAGGATGGCCTGGCGCCTGTAATTAATTATTACAAAAACTTTCGGGCGGTGGCCAAGCCAGCCGTCAAGTCTGAAACTTGATGATGGTGGCAGAATTACGATTCCAATAAACCTTGTGGAAGATAGATTTAATTTTCAACGTATGGGATGTATACACGCGTATAAGTGGCATCATGGACGGCATCGAGGGCGGCCAGGGCAGCACTGGGGGCTGGGGGCGCCCAACTTGGAGACCCCAGGGCCATGTTCCAACGGCAAGTCTCATCGTAACACAAGACGAAACAACCCAGCGGCCGCCCTTGAATATTAAACGAGGCCCGCCACATCAGATGGCCTGCTGACGGCCGTAGCTAGGGCTCGGGAGACCCAAGACGTGACGTCCAGGCGGCGGTGGCCGTAGCTGTGCAGAGTGAGTTGCTATCACGAAAAGAAGCGAAGGATCTGTTGTTCCCAGCCTGGATTGTGCTTGACCATGCTCTCGTCATGGATTGGGTCGGGCTAACAGGCGCATTGGAACTCTTGTTTGAAGCAGGCCCCGGCGGACCACACCCTGACCAGATGGGGCACGCCTACGGCCATTATTGAGCAGACTGCCATGGCAGGGGCTGCCGTTGTGGGCACTCTTTGCAGGTAGAATATTCTCACTGACACGCATATAATAATTTCGGAGCATCCGCCGGTGTTTGAACGTGCATGACATCAACAACTCTCCAGCCCACCACCCGTTCAAACACCCATCTTTCTTTCCCCATCCTCTCCTCCTTCTCTTCTTCTCTCCTTCTCTCCCGCTGGCGGTTGAGACTCAACAGGCTTGGCACCTCGACCACCATTCAAGGCTCTCGCTGGACGAACGGTCTTATTCTCACCACTTTGCCCCTTTCTCTTCATCGTCGTAACTCAACGGACTCGGCACACGGCTCCGCATACCATCTTCTTCCCTCGTCCTCTTCTTCTTTCTTTCTCTCCCGTTGGCGGTTGAGACTCAACTAGCTTTGTACCTCGACTACCATTCAAGACTTTCAAAGGTCACACTGCATGTCACTGTCATGCTCCAGCGGGGGCTTCTAACGCGCAGCTATCCAGCAAGGGGCGACAAATATTCAGTCCAGAGTGCAAGGGTAGCCAGAATTGGCTCTTACGGGGACAGTCAACTTCAACTTTTGTCTCAGCCAGGTGTGATTGGCCAAGGGGGTTTCCAACTTCACTCTCGCTCACAGTCCACATTTGCCCTTGGATTTCGACCTTCTGCGGCGTCCGCTTGGTGTGCTTCACTCCCAGCGGCCTGGAGAGAATCTGCTCTACAGTATCAGATTGGCCCGGTCGGCTTCACTTAGGTACATTCCTCTTCTGCCACCTGATACTACCTTTTCTGCCATTAGATATGTACCGTTTCTGCTGACAGAAATGACACGTATTTAAGCGGCAGAAAGAGTATCCAGATATCATGGCTTCGCCTAGATACGTACCCTTTCTGCCGGCAGAAAGGATACGTATCTGAATGACAGAAAGGGTACAGATATAAATAGTAGGTCGTTGTCACGGGATTCCCCGTTCCTGTCCTCACAGTTATGTCACATGCCTGTGCGCAGGCCTGCGGTTATGTATATGCATGTGTCCATGCGCATGCTGCTCCAGTACTTAAGGTCTGGTGGCAGCTCACACCTGTATCTAGCTCTTGCTCTTGCTCTCGTCGTGCAATATCGGCCAAAGCCGCGGCTGACAAGCACATACCTCTCTGTCGTCTCGTTGGGCCTCCCACCTTAGATGGAGTAAGGGTAGCGAAGACATTATGGCCGCCAAAGATCTGAGCCACAATGGTTCGGCCGGGCTACACAATATGTCATACCCTCATGCGCACAGTTATTTGACTCTACCCATCCATTTACCCCATCGCACCTTTTGGCGTCTGACAAGCACTCAAGAGGTAAATCCGGGCGGAGCAACAAGAGTAACAGTGAGCGGATGTTGCCTCGGGACAAACATGGCGTCTGGCATCAAGGACGACTTGGGGACAATCTATCACATCCCAATGAAGCCCTCTCGGCGATCAGCCCCACGGACTAGTTGATTGATTGTGCTGAGAAATCGCTGTGGAAAGCGAACTGCCCTGCGGCGACAGTCTTGCCCACCCTCGTAATGGATTGAATCGCCAGGGCATCTGACCTCCCCGTTCAATTCAAGACCGAGCTTTGCTCTGACGCTCCCCCCCCCCCCCCCCCCCCCCCCCCGCCGCTCCCCCCTTTAAATGCCCCAATCCTCCTGCCGCCCCCGCCAGCACTCCAGATGAACCTCTGCAGCTTCTCCTTCGTGAGTTCGCCTTGGCCGGCAGTGCGTACCTGTCGTCGTTGGCCGCCTGATTCTGGGGGCACAGCTTGGCATGGCCGCCGCTGACACAACCAGACGAGAACGCCGTGTTGCAAGTCGAACTAGGCGGATGCTGTTAGTCTTGAGACGCCAGTGCAAGATCAAAGGGCTGTGTAGGTTGGTAGTCACCTGTCCGCCATCACGGTATCTCAGGGTTGCATGTCAGGTGGATGGAGGCTGGCGCCGAGGAAGACGGCCAAACATCACCGCAAGCTAGTGGATTAGAGGTTTGCTTGCAGAGGTCAGTTTGCCTGAAGTGTATCATGTCTCGCTCCTTCATCATCTCGTCATTGCAAGGAGGGAGTAGCAGAACTCACGCGTGGCCCCCGGCTGACGGCGTGCCTCGGCTTCCCTCTCTCATCACAAGTTATTTCCTGTCGATGATCCATGACGGATTTGTCAGCTTAGGTCCTCGGCCCTTTCCTGTCTCTTCTTCCCCCCTTCATCTCTCACCGACGTATCATCTAGACTGCAGTCGACCTACTCTCTCTCCTGCAACTGCTGGCTCACCATCCAACACAGGAATCACCCCCGGCGCTGTGGCTGGCATCCCTTCATCATCATGCACAGGTCGTGGAGCGCAAGGCCTAAAGGGGGGGTAACCGCCACCTTCCCGTTGGGTCCGTCCAGTGCTGCTTGCTCGCCAAGGTCCGGTGTGATGCTCGGCGGCCGGGAGTTCATCTAAATGTCGGTGAGGGCGCAGGGGAGAAGCAATCATCATTGGGCTGGGGCCGATTCGGCGGCTCCCGCCATCCCCCTCTAGAGCCGCAAGCAGGGTTAAACCCAGCTTCCTCGGGCCGCGAGACTGAGACCTGGTAACAACACGAAGGTCTAGACCGTCCGGGCCCCGGCGCCGCAAGCCTGCGCTGGAGTTCTCGTTTGGGATCCTACCGACCCCGGTTTTGACTCTATCGCTGCCCTATCCGGGTCCGTCCGGCTGGGTGAGAGGAGCCAACGCCCACGAGGTAGCCACTGGCCTGCCCCTGGCCCTAACGGTAGCCACTGGGGTGGTGGCGGTGTAACTTGACCGCGTTGTGTACCCAGCCAGGAAAGCCGAGCCAAAGATAGCAGTGGGGTGGCTTGTAGAGAGTCAGAGCGTTGGTCGCTATGGGAGCGAGACCGTGTGGTCCACTGACAGTCGAGCCCACCTCGCATCAACCACCCTCCCGTCTTCTCCCGCGGCCAAGGCAGCACATTACATCACTCACCACGTCCAATTTCACACCGGAATGCTCGGCCGCGCGAAAAAAAAGTCTTGGTGTCTCGCAACAACATACACCGGTACGAACACGGCTGCCAGGGCAGTTATCAGGCACCCGCCTCCCTCCGCGATCGCCCTCGCAGAGAGCCATCGGGAAGCGCTCCCAACACTGGGGGCGGGCACCCACCACGCCAAGCCTTCAGGGGCCCGTCTCTCTCGTCGCACAAAGCCGCACACGCAACTCGCCCGTCGGTCGCCGGGCTGGCTGGCTGGCTGGCTGGCAACGTGAGTTGGCCCTCCTTATCGAGGGAGTAATGGCCTGGCCACCGTCGGGGAGCGAAAGACGAGGCGGCCACTTCCAGCCTAGCCCGGCAGCCAGACGCGAGAAAGCGCGAGCCTACCACACCGCCGGCCCCCCAAAAAGAGGGGGGAGGGAAAGGCGGCCTCTCCTCTGCTGCCTGACGTTCTTGTGACCCCGAACATCACCTTGGCGGTTCCCATCCAAAGTCGACGGGCGAAAAGTACGGCGCTGATGAGACATTGCCCCAGCACCCATCCACGCCAAGACGCCAAGGAGCTGATGAAGCCTTTTGCTGGCGCAGCAGCAGGGAATGCCAAGAGGCCATGATCAACAGATGTCACGGCTTGGCGGGCTCGGAAGTTGAGGCGGGCGAGACAGCGCCAAGGCGTGGACGGGGCGGCAGATGGGGCTTGGCGGGGGACGGGGACCGAGCCGTGAGACGGGGGGTAGGGTGGTGGTTGCGTGTGAGCTTCTGTGTGGGGAGGTCGTCCTGGGGAGAGATGGCGAAGCAGTCCTGTGCCTGACATACCGAAGTCCGTCCACCTGCGCGCCGACACACAGAGTGCTGCTGGCTGACGGTCTGGTTAGTCTGTGTTGAAGAGAACATGTCAGCCACCGTCCACCAGCGTCTTGGCCGCCATAGAAGAATTCCAGTTCCCGCGCCAAAATCAAACGCCGGGGCGATACGATACCACATGGACCGGCCAACAGAATGATGGAACCGTTTGTTCCCGCGCCAAGAGGCAGCGTCCGCTCAAACTGAGACGGCGGCAGTCAGGCCCCTCGGCCGCGGCGAGGGCCTGCCAAGCAGGCGGTGGCACTTGAGAGGGCGCCGCCGATACCGACGGTTTTGTTTGGGCGCACAGCCAAGATGCCATGGCCGCTAACGTGCGTACTGTGTGCGTAGGTACCGACGGCGGAGGTGCGATGGCGGCATGAAGATTGCGACGCGCAGGCGACAAGGACGGGGACGGGGACGGGCGCGGCGGGCTGCAGCGGCGGGCGTCGTCCCTGCGCAGCTGTTTGTCGGTGGTCGGTTCGAGTTGTCGCGTGGTTGTCGGGCAGTCGTCGTCCCCCCGCGCGACACCCTCAGCTGCCTTTGCTCTCCTCTTCCTCGACAGGACAGAGACAACGAAACAGTCAGGTAAATGACCACTCTGCCCCGAGTTTGCCTGTCAATCTGGCAATGTCCTGCTGCCCCCTGCAACACGTCTTCGACTTGCCGAATCGGGCCGCGATTCTCGATGCCGAGAGGATCTGCATTCAGGATGGACGGCTTGGCGACAGAGCCAAGAGGAAGCCAAGAGGTTCCAAGAGTTTTGTAATGCCACAGCAGAATCAAACCAGCGCGCGCGTGGCTTTGATGAGAATGGAAGGCAAGGAGGCCCGAATGTTTCGCAGAAACTGTTGGGCAGTCGGAGTCTTCCACCATCCCGGGCGCCCGCTGGCGAGGGCTGCATGAATGGTGGCGGATGGTGGTGGATGGTGGATGATGATGGCGGTTCGTTTGTTGGGGGGTCGTGTTGTGTTGTGTGTGTCCTTGGCTCGTGCGGGAAGAAAGGGACACGACGGGGGAAGTGCAAGAAAATCAAGGATGCGATTGTGGCTTTGCAAGCAGGAGTCGACTGCGGCAGGCAGCGGCAACGTCAACGGCGACGTCAACGGCGACGTCAACCCAGCAGAAGGAGCAAAGACGCACGGAGTCAAGCCCAGTGCCAAGTCGGCGCCATGCTGCTGGCAATTTGTGGCCCAACTTGGATCTGCATTGCAGCCTCTGGGGGGGCAGAAGCAGAGAGTGGCAGAAAGGAGACAGTCTGGCCGGTAAATGCGACGCCAAGATGCACCCCCCGTGGAGCCAAGACTCCAGTGGACTCCAGTGCACTCGCCCGGTGCGACGGTACCTTTCCACATGCCAGGAGGCCAGGACTGACGGAAACAATAAATATCCTACCTTGCCCTCTCCTCCGTCTATCCCTCTGGTGACTGTTTTTGCTGAATGACGCATACCAAAGTCTCGGTGCTCTGAACGCCGATATACAGCTCTCCGCCCGTCGTCATCTCATCACAACAAACACCTGACTTGACCTGACTTGCACCGTGGCTTGCTGCCTGCTCCACACCCTCACACTCAAAAAGGGCCATCTCCAACTGCATCGCTGCCCGCATTTCTGGACTAGCCCGACTACCCTCCTGCGCCAACCAGCTAACCGATTTGCGGCATTTCTATCCAACACCACAACACCCGACGTGCATGATTATCAGGTCAGCATTGCAGCTCCCTCGCCTACCCCGCAAAAACACCGTGGACCAGCGCCGACCCGACACGCGAGCTTCACATTTCCCACCTGGTCTCCTTCCAGCCCACGTCTTCGCTCTCGTCCCATCGCCTCGCCTCTCCTCTCTACCCATCACCGCAGCCATGGGGTCCGCGCTCTCACGGTGCACCTCGAGGAACTCGGCCGGCGCCGCCACCTCTGGCTTCTCCGAAATGGGCCAGAAGATCCTCGACAGGCAACCAAACTGGCTGATCCCGCCTACCAAGTGGAGGTCACAAGCCTGCGCCCACCGGCCCGTTCGCTACCGCACGCCTACGCCCTACCCCAAGGACGACAGGAAACGGCTCGAGGACGATGCCGCGCGGCCCTGCGCCGTCCACATCCCCGAGAAGGCCCTCATCATCGAGACCCCCATCGTCATCCACCACGAGGTGCACTGCAGTGAGAAGCCGTTAGCCCTCGCGCAGCCACCCAAGCCGAGGCTCGAGAAGCCGCACTCACCCCTAGCGATAACCTGGGAGGTTTCGCCGCGCCTGAATCGTTTCGAGCGTGCCGTCGCATGAGCCAGCACATGTAAGAAGGCGGGGGGCCTGGGGAAGGAGAGTGGGGAGGGTGACTATGGGTGGGGGTTGGGCAGCACTGGAGCAACACCATCGACAACTCCTCGCACACGCACCACAACACCACACATCCATCACCAAAAGCCGTTGCAATCAAACCGCCCCAAAAAGGCCGCACTTCACCCACTCACACATCCAACCCCCCACACATCCAACGGCCATCCATCCAACCGGCCGAAATACAAGCAACCCCCAACCACGGCCAAGCCGGGACAAGCCCTCTCCTGCATGCCCGCACCCATCGATCCTCGGACGGTCACCCGCCGATCCAATACCCTCATTCTTTCAAACCCACCCTCTCTCCTCTGCCGTTGTGCTGCCAAGCGCGTGGTTCAGCAGCACACCCCCTTTCCATCTCACCCACCGCCGCACGCGAACAACTTTGAAGACGCAGGCCAAGACGGTCCCGTTATCTGTCCATCTCTCCTGTCTTCTGCCCGCGAGATTTAGGCAGATTTGCGTCGCACAACACACACACACACATACACGCCACCCAGGAGAGAGTATGCATCAAGCAAAGACAGCCTGGCTGTTTGTTCGCTCGGCTTAGAGTGTGCTGGCTTGGCGGGCGGGCTTGGCCTGCAGGAGGCTGGGCGGGATGGCGGTGATCCATCCGTGAGGGAGGGGGTGATGGGTTGGTTCTTGTGATGGGTTGGTTTGGGTTGGGGGTGGGTTGGTGGCGATGGTTTTCCTTCCTTTCTAGCCCCCTATCCTTCTCTTGATTTTTCGTTTGTTTTGTCTTGTCTTGACTTGTTTTATGAGCATGGCGATGCACACCGCGGCGTTTTGGGAGTTTGTTTCTTGGTTTGGATCACTGGCGGCTTGTTTGCGAGGGCGGGTTGCCGCTTGTACTGGCCTGAGGGCTTGTTGGTTTCTTTTGTTGGAGGCATTATCGGGACATGCATTGGGATATGGATGGGATGGGTGGGTATCGTGATGTTTGTTAGGCTTGGCCGCATGGTCGACGGCCTGGGATATCAAGGGAGAGGGCTGGAATTGTGTGATGATGTGGACAGAGTGAAAGTCACATCATCAGTCGCCGCTGAGTGACTTTTCGGTATGGCAGTTGGCATGGCGAGACTGCTAGCATGTCGCTCGGTCATCTGCAGAGGAAGAAGCGCTGACAGAGATCGATCCGTATCAAAATTGGAAATCTGAACCACCTGGGAATACAAAAACATTCATCTGATCTCGGCTTGAATTGGAGTGAGCCAGCGTACCAACATGATGCCAACCAAGCTTGTTGAGTTCCGAAAATACGATCTAACTAACTAGCTTCTCGCCATCTGTTCTAATAGCACAACACCATCTTATATTCCCCGTGACGCTTGCCTCTTGTCAGAATAACAAGCCCTGTTTGATAATTAGATGACAGGTCCCCACCGTCTTGACTGTCATCAGAACACAGCCTACAAAGATAAGGAACCATCTCCATGGACTCGATGATCAAGGAAGACTTCCTGATCTGTTGTCTTATACTGGCATCATGTCTGATATTATTATTATTGTTCATACTACCGCTGTCACGGGGTGGGTGCGATGACCACTGCGTACTAGCGAACAACGTTCCCATCTTTTGGGTGTTACGCAGTGGTCATCGCACCCACCCGTGACAACCGCTTCACTCTGTAATGGGGCATGTCGGTGCGACTAACTAGCTGGTTGTACAGGAAAACCGTACCAGTTGCCTGGTCGGATAAAAAACCTGTACCGATCTTGCCCAGGTCCATCGTTAGGAATGCATCATGTCTGATAGGATCTATGGCATACAGCAGCTTGATCATGGTCAACCCAACGGGTGAGCGAGTCTGACACCATTGAGGAACGTATTCAAGCCTTGACTTCACCGAAATCATTCGGTCCAGTGTTGACCAAGTCTCTGAGCTTCCGATGACGCCTCGCAACGCTTGGGCCGCGTAGTCAGCCAAATGAAGCGCGTCTCATATCTGGTTTTTTGGGTCCAGGCCAGTGAGCCCAACGGTAATTCTCAAGATGCCAAACACAGCTCTTCGCCCTGTTTTCCCTCACCGGACCTGACTCGATGTTGCTGAAATTGCTCGACTGCCCCGGGGAGCATTGCTGACTTGTTGAACCCATTGCGAGGCGAACGCGGCGATGTTGGTTTTTGTCTAATTAGTTATTAACTGGTTATTTGATTCACTAACTACCCCGTTCCATGAACGAAGCCGTCGATATCTGGCCCACACCTCCAGGGGTCTTGCGATGACGACATCTGAGTCCAAATGCAGTTGACAACAGGCACACCGATCACAGGGTCCTGGGAAGCCCGACCGGTCGTTCATACAATCGAGATTGGTGTCAGCACGCACCACCTGCACCTCCCCTCGCGAGATTTGACAAAGCTGATAACGGCGATTGGCGGCTGCGTTTCAAGATTAGCAACCCGGTAGTGAGAACCCAACTCACTTCTACCCGTAACCGTCACCCAAACTCCATCTGCCGACTCGAGAAAAGGGGCAAACACGATTCTTATCCTCCCGCTGCAACCCTCGCCACGCACCCACATAAACACCGCCCAGTTACGCGCGCCGCTCGCGCAGCGAAGCGAACCCAACAAAGCCCATTCCACCGCCTCCAAACACCAATAATAGCAGACGACAGACTGACAAGACAACCAACACAATGGCACCGTGTCATCTCCCAATTTCCGCAAGGCGACCAACCTCACCGCTGGGAAGGGGAGCGATTCGCTCTGGAAGTGGGGGGGCCAGGTCACCGGTCAACCCTCCCCCAGCGACGGGCGCGGGTTGGTTGCCATCCAGGGGGTGCGCGGCGACCAGGCCTGAAAATGGAGGATCGGTTGGATGGCCCAGTTCGGGTTGTTGTGGGGCGTTGCTGCTGTTCGGCGGGGGCCCGTGAGCGTGCTTTGCTTGCTTGGTTGTTTTGCCCTTCCTGGCTGGGAACATTGTGGAAGGGAAGCCCATGGGGGTTCCGAACACGGGTGCACCCCACCAGGGTCAGGTGAGGCTGGGGTTGGCGGAGGGAGGGGGACCCTGTGCCTGGCGGGGCGGGGGGGGAGAGCATCCCCTGTTCTGTCGCCCCACGCCTTGGGCGGATTGTTTGGGGCTTGGACGACGGCAACCATGTCTTTTTGTTTCTTGGTGGGCAACGAGATCGATGATCCGGCTTGGGTATTGTGGGAGACCGATCAGACATAGGGATCGTCGTTCGATCTGAGATTCCCGCCTCTTAGAGGTTGATCGCGTCGATGTTTGATGAGAGGGAGGTAAAGTTTAAGGTTTGAAGCTCTGCTCACACCCGCCATCGCCGCCTCTGGGGTACATACTGTGTAGAGGCTTAGTCTTGACATCCTGTGCCTTGCACGCACTCATCACATCCGAGGGTGCCGATTCCTTCCTGCAGGTGCATGCGATTCTGAGCTGCGGGCAGGATTTTGTGGACGCCTCTCTGCCTGAGCCGCCAAGAGTGGCCCACTCTGCCTTAAAGAAAGTGGGAGGAGACTTTTGGCTAGCGGGACGCTAAAGACGGCCGTGATGAGGCTGGATTTGGTTAGGGGGCAGCGAGGGACAGGGGATAGGGTGGGGGAGCCGCGAGGGGGAATTTTTGGTGGTTTCGGCCTCATGGCGAACCCAGCAACCCTGGGTTGGTCGCCGATAACGACAGTTCACCTCCATGCTGTTTGTTGTTGTTCTCGCCGGCAAACCCCAGACTCTGCAAATTGCGGATGGGCTCGAGCGTTTCAGCGAGGGCAGTCATGAGGGCGGGGAAGTTCAATAGCTGACGCCACGGGAGAGGGGAGAGCCCGGCAGACGAGGGAGGCCTCGTCAAGACAAGGTGAGCGCTAAGGTGAAAAAGGCTGGGCGGGTTATTCTAGCAACATGGCTAGGGGAATGCAGGACAACTCCCCGATGAGCTAAAAGTGAGCCAGCACGGTGTGGCAGGGGGGACGGGACCCTCGGCGGCACACGTCGTTGACAATGCAAACAGGTCATCGGGCGACGACAAGTGCGAGCCACGGGGAGAGGAGAGGGGGGAGGCCACGCAGGTGTCCAAAGATGGAATGCTCATCGTCGGCAGGGGAGGGGATGGGAGGGGATGAAAGGGGGAGAAAGCGGGAGCTTGCCCGAGCATGAAGCTTGAGGCGCGCGGGGCGATTCCGACTTGATCAGAGTTCGCCAATGCCTGGCCACTGCGGGCTTCTGTCAACCTTCCTTCAGCAGGAACCCTGCAGGACGGCAGCAGGACAGCAAGACGAGACTCGTTCATCCTCGCGGCCGGTGTCTGATGGTGTCGTCGAGGTGAGGTAAGACGATGGTCGCAGTGCAGGTTGCTGTACAGCAAAGTATTGCTGTCGTGCATGGGATGGGGCCGCGGGGTCCACGTCGGCAGCGGCCTGCCGATGATCAGCACGCCCTGGGTGGCGGATGGCGGGATGGCGGATGACGGGCGGCTGGTGGGTGGTGGGCAGTTGGTTCGGAATTTTTGATTGCCGGCAGCCCACGCCCAGGCCTGCCACGTTGTGTGGCTGCCACATTCCCGCCATCCAGTGGACTGCGGGCGCCCTCGACCCAACCTCACGGTGGCACAGCGTGGTTCGGATCCGTGGGCCTGGGTGCATTCGAAACTTCACTATCGAATTGGCGCGGCGTGCAGCGTGCAGCGCCCACCGGCAGCGCTATTCGTGGACGTGGGTGGACGCGGGTGGACGATGGAACGGAATACGAACGAAGCAGCCCACGAGGCTTCAGAGGGTTGCATCGGGTTGTGGGCGACCCATGGTTCACCGACGGCGAGGCAGCGCCAACAGACGCCATCAGCCAGGGCGGCAGCGTGGTCGAGACCTGGCGGGCAGATTGGAGGGTTGGAGGGGGCCGGGGCAACCGGGAACTCCAGCAGGATCACTATAATATGGAACCTTGTTTTGGGGGAGGCCGATATCAACTTTGATCAAGTGACAAATGCCACAATTAACCCACGCGGCAGCAGATCATCGCCGGCTGCAGGTCGCGTCAAGTGAGTTGAGCAGTGTGCGTGTGTGCAGTTTCTGTTCAATGCTCTTGGCCATGCAATGGATTGGCCAGCGCCCCCTCCCTACCTACCCCCCCTCCCAAAGCCTGGGGACGACGGCGATGATGAGGGGATGGATAGGGGAGGGGGCTTACGGCCAGGGGTGTCAGCACCTCATGCAAGGCCGGGATGCTTCGATGCAGTTGGCAGTTTTGCCTGCCCGGACCCTGCTCGACTTTTTCCCTCTTGCGTGCAAATCGGCTTCGCAACCGGCGCCTTCCCTCGCTTACCGACCCCACTTGGCTTCGGCTGTACAAGCGAGAAATTGAAGACGGAAAAAACATCGCCAAGGGCAAAACTAAAAAACACGCAATGCTCAGACGACACTCCATGGCCACACCCCACAGCGCCGCTTCCTACAAGTCGCAGCCCCAAAGTCTTCCAGAAGGCCGGCCCACACCGCCGGCAGCTGCAATTGTGCGCGCGCGCCGGTTGACCGGAAACACGGCAGCCTTGGGGAGGGGGCGGCCTTGTTGGTGCAGCAGGTCGAGGCGTGTCCGGCACGGCGGGACACCCGGCCTTCGGGAGGGAGTGCTTGTGCGACAGCAACCCGACGGCTGCCTTCGCGTTTCTTCGCTGCTTTCGGTCCGCCTCCCCTGCCTCAAGGGGTCCCGAGTCGTCCCAGGGTCCAAACAAAGCCCGGACAAGAGGGCCTGGATCCCCCATTCACCCTGCTATCGCCGCATTGGGCCTCACTAACCACCAGCTTTGCCTCGCCAGTCCAATCGTGGCGTCGTCCAATGCGTTGCGCTTGACAGGCCGCCCTTGCGAGCGCGGGGGGAACACCCGTGGTGGATTTGGTCCACTGACTAACTCTTTAGTGAGCCAGATGGCAAGGGACATGGCGCGGGTCGGGGCGGGGACTGCTCCGATCTCCCCCGTCCCGTCCCTTGATGTTGGTCTCAGAAGATGGGGGCCCGGCCTGGCACAAGGTTCTAGCAAGCTTCCCCCGGCAGCGAACAGGGGTCGACCACTTGGGTGCCCTGGACCTGGAGGCCCTCTTTGGGGTGCTTCTTCCTGGACCGTCTGGTTCTTGGCGACGACGGCAACCCTTGCGTCCTGCATGCATGGCAGGGTTGCACCGGCTGGCAGCGAACGCTGCACAAGGTCTCCGCCCGCCTTGGAGGAGACGGTCGATGTCGCATGGGGCGCGGGCTGACGGCGTCGAACCCTCGTCGGTTGCCAGGACATGGCATGAGGCATGGGGATAGGGGGATAGGGGCGGGGGAGGGGCTGGGGGTAGAGCCGTCTCCTCCTCCACATTGACAGCCCGCCGAGCAGGTATAAGATAGCCATCCCGTCCCACATCGAGATGGCAGAAGACGACACAGTTGTCCCTCACCCACAGGCCTACCACACCCGTTTCCCGCCACCATGAAGCTGTCCACCTCCCTCGCCCTGGCCACGGCCGCTGGCGCCTCTGCCTTCAACCTCCCCTCGTTCGAGCAATTCGCTGTCGACTCCGGTCTGGCCCTCGCCGGCCTCAACGGCATCGCCCTGCTCAACTCGGCCAGCAAGTACAGCGGGTCGTGCAACATCGGCAACGTCAAGATCCGCCGCGAGTGGTATGCCAACCCGCTGCTCTCCTTGACCTCGCCGAACGTGATGCTGACACGGAACCCAGGCGCACCCTGTCCAAGGCCCAGCGCAGGAGCTACATCAGCGCTGTGAAGTGTGTGCAGAACACGCCCAGCATCCTGCCCCCCGGCACTGCTGCTGGCGCCAAGTCTCTGTTCGATGACTTTGTCTACGTGCACATGCAGTCGACCCTGTTCATCCACATGACGGTGAGTCATCTTGTCACTGGCAGCTGAATGGCAGGATGCTGATATTCTCTCCCAGGGCAACTTCCTTATCTGGCATCGTTGGTACATCCACGAGTACGAGAAGCGGCTCAACGCCTGCGGGTACACCGACCCTTTGCCGTACTGGGAGTGGGGCTACGATGTCAACAACCCGCACAACTCGCCCATCTTCGACGGGTCCGACACCTCGCTTGGGGGTGACGGCGACTTCGTCCCGGGCCCCGGCCCCGTGATTCAGGTCCCCGGCGCTCCCGACGCCGTCGTCCTTGCCAAGGGCACCGGCGGCGGTTGTGTTACCACTGGCCCCTTCGCCAACATGGTGACCCACCTGGGTCCCATCACCCAGGCGGATCCCACCGCGGACAATGCCCGCTGCCTGAAGCGCGACCTCAACGCTGATTCTGGCAAGCGGTTCGCCAGCTTCCGCAACACCACCGACCTTATCCTCCACTCGCCCAACGTCGAGATCTTCCGCACGACCATGGAGGCCGACCCCAACTACAAGCCTGGCGAGCTCGGCGTGCACGGCGGCGGCCACTTCATGATCGGCGGTGACCCGGGCTCCGATGCCTTCATCTCGTCGGGTGACCCGGCCTTCTACCTCCACCACGCCCAGATCGACCGCGTCTACTGGATCTGGCAGAACCTTGACTTTGCCAACCGCCAGGGCGTTTTCGGCACCAACACCTTCCTCAACTTCCCGCCCAGCGCCAACACCACTGTCGAGGACCTCATCGACATCTCGCCCCTTGCCAACCCCGTCAAGATCAAGACCCTGATGAACACCGTCGGTGGCACTCCCCTTTGCTACGTCTACCTCTAAAGGGTGCGTCGTTGATGGGTTGCGGATTATGTCTTGTAACTTCCTCGTTCCCTCCGGCTGTTGCACACAGCCTCGATGAAGCTTTTTTTGTAGCAAGCAAACAAAAATGAAAAGCAGTTTGCCCAACATTCTCTTCCCTCGCTGTCATGCCTTGCCATGCCTTGTGTCTCCTCCCTGCACTCCAACGGGACGTCTCACCACCCCTGTCCCTGCATCCCCAAACCCACAGCATCGCCGAGCCTGGCCAAGCCCATTCAGCCAGCCGGGACCCTGACCCGGCGCTCCGACGTGAAACGCAGGACCAATTGCTCCCGCTTGCCTCGCGATGCGACTGTGGTAAATTAAGCCACCGCCCGGCCAAAGCCCAAACACCACCCAAAAAGTCCAGAACAGCGGTCCCCACACAAGCGCAGAGCAAGCCAGCGCCGCTCGCGTTGCATCCCGGCCGATCCCTTAATTCCGGCGCCGTTCCAGCGCCCGGCGAACCGCGCCCAATCAACCAGCTTTCGTGGTCCCGCGGCAAGCCAGCTGCAGCGAAGCCGACGGCGACCCTGGCTGTGGAACTGCGAAACGAACCAGCAGAGGGGCGGATCTGGTTGGTTCACGGGAGGGGAAGCGCGGGAGGTGGAATTATGGGGCGCTATCGAGGGAGTGAGGTGGGAGGTGGTGATTGGTTGCGTTGGCGGCTGCTGAGGAGCGTGGCAGCAGCGGTTGCAGGGCAAAAATAGAGGGGGAGGGTTGTGCAATCGCCTGTTGTGGAAGGGCTCGGCAAGGTTTGTGGTGCTGGCGCTAAGAGGGCGGCGCGCTTGTTTTGTTTGATAATGGGAGAGGGACGGGGGTTGGTTGGATTGTTGGGATTGTTTTGGATTGTTTTGCTGGCGGGCTGGGCTGGGCTGGGCTGGGCTGGGAGACTGGGATGGTGATTGTGGGAATGGCATGGCTGGATGCAGTCAGTGGTGATGCTGGGGTGGTCGCCGCGAAGGGTTGCAGCTGCAGCTACTGGACGGGGAGGTGAGAGGGCATAAGAGGAGGCTCCCCCGAGCTGGTTGGGATGGAGGTGTTCTTTCAACACACCAAACACGTTCACCAGTCTGTTTCCTTGGTCTTTTCCTTGGCATTTTTTCCTTGGGTCGTTTCCTTGGGTCGTTTCCATTGTCTCATTGTCTCCTTGTTTCCTACGTGGTCTCTCTATTGTGTTCTGGGTCTGTAGAGGATATTGGGTCTCAGTCACGGTCATCCCTCTTCTCGGTCTTTTCTTTGTGACGACTCCGTTTCTTATTGTCACGACGCCTATTCGGTTTTCCTACTGTTATTGTCACGGCTGCGAGTACAGCAGCAGCATTCCCTGGTCTGGTCTCTCTGGCAGTTGATCTGCATTGACATCACGCCTTCACGCGGCGAGGTGTTAACCACAACCACATCCCCACCACCCTCGACCAGTTGCCCAACATTTCCGCCAACACTTCTTTCCCGCCTCCTCCAACAGCCCCGTTCCCGAAACCGAAGTTTCCCCTGCGCACCGCCACCAAGGAACGCCCCTCTCTGGAGCTCATCACCAACTTCGAGTCTAAGGAACCCGTCAACATGCGGTTCCAAGCCCCCCAGCTGGGCGCCCTGGGCGTGACCTTCACCATCATGCGGGCCTGCCAACTGGCGTCTCTGATCGCCATCATTGGGCTCTGCGCCAACTTCATTAGCGAGATCGCCACGGCCGAGCACAACCCTCCGTCTGAGCTCATTGGCACTCTGACCGTGGTATGTAAATTATTTGGTCTCCTCACTTCACCAGCATAGTCAAGCTAACCAAACAGGCTGTTACCGCCGTCATCTACATCGTCATCACGTACATCCTGTACTACGACAACATGCTTCCCCTCCTTCTCACCGGCTGCCTGGACGGCCTCCTCCTCATCGCCTCCATTGTCGTGGCCTCGCTGGTCGGCAAGCCCCTCTCAATGCTCAACTGTGCTGCCCTGTCGTCCTCCTCAGCCCTCACAGGAACCAGCTTCTACTCCTCCGCCTCCCCCCAGATTCGCTCTTCCATCCTCACCAAGACCCTCTCCTATCTTACTTTCGTCACCCTCGACCAGACGACTTGCTACGAGATCAAGGCCGTCTGGGGCCTAGCCATCGCCCTTTGCGTGCTCTTTGCCTTTTCCGCGCTCGTCTGCGTCGGCCTCTGGCAGCGCGTCCGCCACGACGCCGCGCCCGCCAAGGACATTGAGGGCTAGGGACGCGCGGGCGCCATCGGGGGTGTGCAGAACGCACAGCAGCAGCAGCCGCAGCAGGCGTGGAACAGGGCGCCTAATGCGCAACAGCCTTACTTCCCGCCTCCCCCGCTCGCGCCCATCCGCAACACGGGCAGACGCCCGCGCGCGGCCGTCGCGGCCGTCGTCGGCCTCCCGCCTAACCCGCGCGTGACCGTCTCCCCACCGCCGCCGTCTACCTGCGAGTCGGACGCCTCTTCTTCGACCTACGATGCCGATCGCGGTGCCAGCCCGCCCCAGCCGCGCGGTCTGCGTCCCCCGCCTCCTCCGCGGGTACGCTCCCTCACCGCCCCGTCGGCGAAGCCAACCACCCTAGAAAAGGGCGAGGAAGCGGAGGAAGAGGACGGTATCTCCCCGCTCCTCTCCCGCGCCCCCGCCCTCCTCTTCCCACCACCCCAGACCTCAGCCCACGACGGCCTCGCCTCCCCAAGCGACGTCATCCCGCCCGAGCACAAACGCATCCCCGTGCCCATCCCGCGCTCCCCCATCTCTCCTCCACCACCCCCGTCCCCAGCCACAAAACCCTCTAGCGGCCTCGGCCTCGGTCTCGACTTCCTCGCCCGCCGCAGCCTGCGCAAATCCACCCTTTCCATCTCCCCCTCACGCGGCAGCAAAAAGCAGCTCCCGCCCCCGCCGATCGTTCTCGTCGTCCGGAAGAACCCGGCCGGTGGTTGGGGCGTCGCGAAGGAGGTTAGCAGGGAGGAGGTCGAGGAGGTCGTTTCGGCCAAGGCGAGTCTGGGGGGCGTGAGTCCCGTGGTGGTGCCGAGCCCGGCGCCGACGAAGGGGAAGAAGAGGAGGACGGTTTGGGAGGGGTTGGTGGATGGGTGGTGGGATTTGGGGTTGCTGGAGAGGATGGGGACTGTGAGGAGGAAGAGGTGATTTTAATCGCGTGGTATTTTTCTTTTGTTCTTGGGGAGGAAGGGGGCTAGATTTGGGAGAGCCCCTGATGTAATGGGTGGTGACTCTGGATGAGTTCAAGTGGACGGCGTTCAAAGGATTTGGGATTTAGAAATCGGCTGGTCTGGGAGGCTCAGACCTTAAATTGCTCTGCATTGATACGCATGGTTTGGCTTGTTCTGGTAATGAGTAATATATACCTACGTCTCCATCGCGCTCCCCGCCGCTTGCAGACCCGCATGACGCAGTTGGTTGCCGATGCCGAGCTCCGGAGCGAGCTGCCGCCGCTTCGCGTGACGCCTGCCGACCTGCCAGCGAGCGACGCGGCGACTCCCACCATCGCGGAGTTGATGGCGGCGTTTGCGCTGAGCCAGTTCGCAGAGGCACTCGAGTACCGCATCATGTCTTCGCGGCCCAATCTCCCCTTTGACAGGACAACGATCCTGGTGTGGTACCAATCGCCGCCAGACGACCCGGAGAATATGCCCGGGTTTTGCCTCCGCATCCGCAGAGCTATCCATCGACTTCTCATTCTCGGCGCGGCGTCGGCTGGCGCGTACAACGAGCCCATCGTCACAGCCAGGATAACCGCCCCGGCGAAGAAGCTGAGGAACCCTGCTACCACTGCTCGCGGGGGAACGGACCGTTTTCCATCTGCATCATCTCCACAGAGTCCAAGTTCGATGCATGCGCCGGGTGCCATTACAACTCCGAGGGCAACCGTTGCTCGTTCCGCAAAGACCCTAATGGTAGGACCCGTAATCCCAACAACAGTACCTGTAACGGGCTGAGCCCTGCAGAGGCCTCGGCAACACTCGGCCAACCCTAACCCTCGATGGGAGCCCCTGAGCATCCCCGAGTCAACGGCTCCATCAACAAGTCCATCAACAACTCCGTCGACGACCCCATCGACGACCCCACCACACTTACCCCTTTTCCACTTAGTGTTTCCGTCTGGCAAGACAGAGGCCATCGCGACACGCAAACAATTTTCTCTTCTTTCCTTTCCTTTCCTCAAGTTTAGTTATACTCGTAGAGTCGTCATCAGATAGTTCAATACACTCCTGAGATCGTTACACTACGGACTCCTCTAACCACTTCTAGTGGCAGAACGACTATGGAGCTCGGTGACGATGGACTTCATTACCAAGCTGCTACTCTCGAGAGACTTAATGTCACGGGCACAGCCCGTGCCATGGAGCATGTGTTAGGGTTAGGGTTACACGCTGGAGGTGGGGGTCTTCTCCCGCGCTGCGGAGCCTCTCACTTCTGGTTCC
>MU855871.1:0-19867 GCA_033296695.1 Staphylotrichum tortipilum
GAGACGCCACTATCCCCCCCTCCCCCCCTTCCCTCCCCCCTTCCCTCCCCCCCTCAAGCCCTCCGACGACAAACGCCTACCCCCCGTCCCCTCTCCCATCGCGCACTAGGCACAGGTGCCGATATCCTTGCCGACTGCTGCTAACCCTGGGCGCCACACAGAACAAGCTCACAAAAACCGGGGGATGACCTCCTGGCCAACTTCAGGCAGCAGTTCCCTGAGGTCGCCGCCGTCGGGTCGTCAGCCACCGCTGCTGGCCCGACACGAACAACAACAGCCGGCCACGTCGATGTTTCCGGAGACAGGTAAGCCTCGCAGCACACGGCGGCCTCGACGACCCGCCTGTTCGCCCACAACCAGCCACCCACCCCAGGCTTGACAAAGACTGACCCTCGTATTTGCACCTCGCAGATCCCACAGCATCAGCCATGAGGCCTTCCGGGACCAAGACCCGACCCCGCGGGCAACGAACGAGCCGTGGCGCTTCACCCCGTCATTACTCGACCCGGGCAATTTTTCCTTTGCCAGCTTCGCCAACCACACGTCGGGTTACTACACCCCGACCCCGGGCGGTACAAACACAATATACCACCCCCAGGCCGGCGATCTCCACACGCCCACCCTTGGCCTGAGCATGGGCATGGGCCTGGGGACGCCGCTGTCCATGCCAAACTCGGATGCCGCCGTGCACCCGGGCGCGGCGCCCATCGACCTGACGGCCTTCCACCACCCCTTCCCCCACCCGCAGCAGTTCCAGCAGTTCAACCCCTTTATCCCCGCCCCGCCGCCTCAGCAGTCGTTTGCCCCTTCGTCCTTCATGCAGCAGGACACGGGCTACGAGACAATGGACCAGGACGCGTCGCCCATGGACTCGGACCCTCCGGACGACCGCATCGGGTCCATCGACGGCAGCTTCCAGGGGCAGACGGCTGCCCTGGCCGGGTTCCAGTCGCGGCAGCTCGGCATCGCCATGTCGGTGCCGCTGCCGCCATCGGCCGAAAAGTTCCGCTTCCACACGGCCCTCAACGCCCCGACCGCCATGATCAAGCACGCCGACGAGATTCCCGTGACGTACCTCAACAAGGGCCAGGCCTACTCGCTCTCGGTCATCGACACGGCGCCCACGCTGCCCATCGCCCCGGGCACCCGCTTCCGGACCTTTGTGCGCGTGTCGTTCGAGGACGAGCAGCAGCGCCAGAAGCCCGGCGTGTGCTGGAGCCTGTGGAAGGAGGGCCGCGGCACCAACGAGGCGCACCAGCGCGGCGGCCGCCTGCAAGCTGTCGAGTACGTCGAGGCCGGCCAGCCCGCCGAGGGCGACGACAAGAAGACGCGCGTCGAGCTCGAGAGCTCGTCGTTCGACGGCTTCTCCGTCATCTGGACTCCGGGCGTCAACGGCGCCGTCGAGTGCAGCGTGGCGGTCCGCTTCAACTTTCTCTCGACCGACTTTAGCCACTCCAAGGGCGTCAAGGGCATCCCGGTGCGGCTGTGCGCGAAGACGCACCAGGTGCCAGCGGCGGACGCGTCGTCGTCATCGCCGGACGATGCGAACAACAACAGCTCGGCCGCTGCCGAGGTCTGCTACTGCAAGGTCAAGCTCTTCCGCGACCACGGCGCGGAACGCAAGCTCTCCAACGACGTGGCGCACGTGCGCAAGACCATTGACAAGCTCAAGCAGCAGATCGCGCAGGCCGAGGGCGGCATGAAGGACTTTGGCAAGCGCAAGCGGGCCGGCGGCGGCGCGCACCAGGCCAAAGGCGCGCAGAACGGGGGGCCGCGGCCGGTCAAGGTGCAGAAGCACAAGCGCACCTGGTCCATGTCGTCTGCCAGCTCGGCGGGTGGTGGCGCGGCTGCTGCTGCCGCCGCCAACAACGGGACTACCTCGCGTGTCCCCGCCGAAGAAGACCTGCACTTCAAACTCCAGACCCTGCAGGACATGTTCACCAGCACGCGCCCCATCAGCGTGCTCTACCTGCGCGGCGAGGACCTCGACGACCCGGACCTGCACCCGGTCTCCCTCCCGGGCGAACCCGCCACCGATCCCTCCAACCCCCCTAACAGCGCCCCCAACCCCTGGCGCTCCGAACGCTCCTCCCTCGCCGGCTCCTCCCTCGTCTCCCCTTCCCCGTCCTCTCTGTCGTTGCACTCGGCCGCGTCAGCAGCGAAACATACCGCCCCGTGGGACTACCAGATTGGTCCCGACCACCCCGCCCAGCACCCAACAAAGGTGCGCCAGGTCGACGAGGCGGGCAACCTGACGGGGTGGATCGAAGCCCTCGGCGTCGACGCGTCCTACCGCCCGCCCGCGCCCTCCCCGTCCCGTCCTGTCGCGTGCTTCTACGTCGCGCGGTACATCCCCCCCTCCGTCAGCACCACCGACAACAACGGCACCAACACGGAGCTCCACCGGGCCGTGTACCTTCCCGAGAGGAGCGTGAAAGCGCTAGTGGGGAGACTGGCGGCGAAATGGGGGTTTGATGCGGGGAGGGTGGTGAGGGTGGTGAGGGTGGTGGAGGGGAGGGGGGTGCGGGTGGAGGTGGATGATGAGGTGGTGAGGGAGATGGTGGAGGGGTTGGATTTTACGGTGGAGGTTGTTGAGGTTGAGGGGATCGCAGGGGAGAATGGGGTGAAGAGGGAGTGGGGGGCGATGGAGGTCGAGGTTGAGGGGGGAGAGGTCGAGGTTAGGTTGAGGTTTTGAGGGGGGGTTTCTTTTGTTGTTTTAGGTGGGAGGGGTGAAATGGTGGGCGGAAAATATATGATGTGATGTGGTGGTTTGGAAGGGGGGGGGGATAGATAAGGGGGTTGGGTGGGGGGGACGGCGGTACTGCACTTTGGGGCGTTGAGGACCTGGTTTTTCCTATCCCCCTTTTTCTTCTTCCCATCCTTCCCCTTTAATTTTGTTGTTTACGTTTCCGAGATACCAAAGTCCCTTGACGGGCGGGCGGACAATGTCTGTGTTTTCTTTTATTTTTTACGGTTTTGTCCTTGATGATGCCCCAACCAACTAGAATTGCCTCCTCCAACCCGTGGGTCGTTGTCTCAGAGGAATTTCGGGTCCAGGACCAAGATGTTGGTCGTCCAACACGTATCTAGTTCACAAATGTGTGTCTGGTCAACGTCTCGCTGCTATTACTGAACAAGTCAATGTTTTTTTTATTCTCTTCAACTGCAGGCTTATGCCAAAGACAAGGCTAATTACATGCATCCAAGTTCGTTCGAAAATCACCAGACCACACGAGCATGAATTGGGATCTAACGCTTGACTATTCCTTTCTCCTTCAAAGCCTCGTAAGCCTCGACGGCAAGTTGCGCCGTCCGCTCGTTGCCCAGTGTCCCTTCGCCCATCTTGTTCATGGCATACGTCAATGTCACGTTGTTGCCCACATCCAAGATGCAGATGCTTCCACCCCAGCCACCCCAGAAGGCCACTTTGCCCTTGGGCATGAACGGGATGGACCCGACGGCACCCTCCTCGCTGCTCAAGCCGAACCCGATGCCCATGCAAAGGGGGACCTCAAGAACAAGGTCGGTGCCTTCGGCCTGGATCTGGAAGATGAGATCGACGGTCTCCTTCTTGAGGAACTGCCTGCCGTCCGGGGTCTTGCCGCCGTTGGAGATGACGTGCAGGGCCTTGGCGAGACCCTGGGCGTTGCTGTGCCCGTTAATGGCGCCCAGTTCCGCCAGCCGCCAGGCCGGGGTGTTGGCGCTGCCTGCGTCGAGGGGCGGGTTCGTCATCATCTTGAAGGGCAGTCCGTTGGGGTCTATCTGTGGCATGGGGGGCAGCACGGGAGGGATCACCTCGGCGCAGCGGTGCCAGTCCTTCTCCAGGGCGCCGATCTGCACGTCCGCCCCGAGGGGCTCGGCAATTTCGGTCCGCACAAACTCCTTCAGCGACTTGCCCGACACGCGGCGCACCACCTCGCCGAGGAGCTGCCCCTGGTTCTGGCCGTGGTACCCGGACGCGGTGCCGGGCGTCCACCAGGGCTTTTGCTCCGCGAGCTTGGCGGTCGCGTATTGGGTGTCGTAGACCTGCTCCAGGGTGATGGGCTCATCCCATGCGGAGACGCCGGATGTGTGTGACATCAGGTGGGCGATGAGGACATTTTCCTTGCCGTTGGCGGCGAACTCGGGCCAGTGCTTGGCGACCGGGTCGAAGACGGAGAGGAGCCCGCGGTCGTGCAGCATCAAGACGGCGAGGGCGCAAATGGTCTTGGTGCAGGAAAATACGTTGGCGATGGTGTCTTGGTTCCACGGCCGGGTCTTCGCAGGGTCGGCGTACCCAGTCCAGATCTCGACGAGATTGTCAGATCCGTGCCAGACCGAGACGGACGCGCCGACCTCGCTGCCGTCTTCGGCCAGCTTGCTGAGGAGCTCAGCCAAGCGGGAGAAGGCTGGATCATATGTTCCGTGTGTCTTTGTCATGGCGGCCAAGGTTGCGGATGCGAATGAAGATCGGCAGATATTCAGGAAGTGATTACGGCATGGGACCTGCACAAGGTGCGCAAAACAACAGATATATTATACATCTGTACTGTTGATGTCGCGGTGTCAGGCAGGACGGAGCCGAGGGCCGAGGCATCGTACACATCTTAGCTGTTGAGAGTGAGGGGTCAAAGGCGGCGGCTGTTGGGCGGCGAAAGCCATTGCGGGGTTGGTGTTTCAGTATTAACCCAACCTGGGCCGGTGGGAGGAGGGCGGGAAGCTAAAGGTGCAGGTGATCCAGACTGCCCAGACCAAACTCGGGGCTAACCAACAGACGAGGAGCATGTGTCAACATCGCGTTTACTTGGCACATGCGGAGCTGAGCGTCAAGCAGTGGTGACGGGATGTAGGGCTGACGCGGTGTCAAAAACGTCAGGGTCTCGTTTGACTATCTGGGATTGGGGCAAGGGGAGAAAAAGGGACGCGTGGATGATGAGTAACGTTTTGTTTATAGGGTCTATGATGCTGCAGACTATGAGTGAGCTGCTCCCGACGTGGGCTGGCAGATGTGGGGATGGAAGGGTGATTAGTTGGAGTGTGGCGACGACGTGGCTCAATGTGGTGCTGTCTTGAATGCGATAGCCCACTGTTCCCGATAACTACGTATATCTCTTAACCTAAACCTGCGCGATGATGTTGGTTGTCCGTCTGATGTTGAGGAAGTGGGGATCTCTCCTGAGTGCCGGAGTGGGTGTGGTGTGTGGGGGGTAGGGGTCCTGGTGGCGTGGAGGGGACGGGACGGGGATCCGTGGCCCCCTGCAAACCCGCCGCCCATCTAACGGTGGGTTTTTGAAGGGGGAGGTGGCGATTAGATGTGCGGTCTCATCTGATCTCATCTCGATCTTGATCTGTGGTGGGGAGGGTATCCCAGGGTGTGAGTGAGGGTGGAGAGAAAAATGCGCCGGCGCCGTTGTTTTGAGATGCGGATGGGTGTGTGGGTGGGTGGTGTAACCGGTGGGAGTCTGCGCTATCCTTCATTTTCTTTCAGACAGACGCTTAACTGACTAGCAGGTAGTTTCTGCAACAGTCTTATTACCGTCATGACATCAGGCCATGTTCCAGGGGAGAGCTGCCGAGCTGCGTTAGGGAGGTTGGGTTGAAGAAGAGAAAACTGGGGAGCTGTCTCGGCTCTCTCCACTGCTCTCTCTGGTTTCACTCCCCTCGAGTCATGAAGTTGCGTTGGCACAAAACAGCCACTTTCTCAGGCTCACTCCCAGTCCCAGTTACCGCCAACCCCCCGGCGTGGAGAAATGGGACTCCCTCTTCGACTTCAGCAACCCCTTGCGCAACCATCCCCAGGCCCGTCAGAGCAGAGTGACTGCGGACTCAACCCCCTATCCGTCCCTTGCGACGAAACCGAGACCAGCCTGCAGACAGACAACGTGGCAGCGAGGATGACCCGACGCTGAGACAGGGCTGCGCCAGCGCGCACATCGCCGCCGAGCACCGTGCTCGTTGCGCAACATGCGGGACGGCGCGGCCTCACACCCCTGAGGGCAGTGTCACAGACGGAACCCGATATCCCAGCCGGGCTGAAGACTGCAGTTCAACGCCCCGGCCAGCTTGAGAGATGCCCGTACAGACCTCGCTCGAGTCCATGCCTGCTGCAGACAACCGCCGCGTCCAGGGGGGGGCGAACAGCACAAGGGACCACCCACCGTACGACAACTTTACTTCAGCGTGGCCTCGGACAAAGACATTTCCAAGAGAGACACACCGCATGGGAGGGTGTATCCAATCCCTGTGCGACAGGCAGGCCGCCGCCCCACCGCCACGGGATCAAATTGTCTCACTCGATCTGCACGTCTACGGTCACGCCCCTCTCAGCCTCAAACTCCGGATGTTTGGTCTCTGGATCGGGGAATGCCCGCGTCGATCCCTGGGGCTCTCTCGCCGAGGCCGCTCGGGAGGGTTGGGGACGCCCGTGTCTGGAGGCGGAGGGTTTTGACGGTGGGTTGTTGGGGGTGTGTAGGTAAGTGTAAAGGGGGAGTGGTGGTTTTGCTACTGCGGTATTTGTGTGAGGGAGGGAAAGGCGGCCACGCAAGTCAGGTCACCTCCAGATGCTGTACTCCCGGGAACGTTGCTCGCCCCTGGGGGATCGAGCCACTCGGGTCAAACCCTCTGCGCTGTATTCAGGAAGCTTGCATCGGGAGACACTAGAGCAGCTGCCCGGGGAGAGCATGTCCGACCACGGCGAGCCTCCAGTGATGGGGAAGCCAACACTCTTTCCGCCAGCCCACGACCCCTCTACCTCAAACCACAACCACGATGCGAATGACGCATACAACCGCTGGCGAGAGTGTATACAGTCTAACCACAGAGGTTTATGACGTGCTCGGAGCCGCGGTCCACAAACTCACCCTGCACGGGCACACTCGCCTCTCCTCACCCTCCACCTCCCCATCACGGCCTACCATATATCAAGTTTTCGACGACCCAGCACATCTCACACTCAAGCCTTTACCCATCAAGTCAAAGTAACGAGCCATTCCATTAAGCTCAGGGTGAGAGAGAAAAGCAGATTGAAGTAGATACCCATACACATTTGCCCACCCAACTCCGTCGGGTATCAAGTCCATCCTAGACATCAGCCATCATCAATCATCCATCATCATCATCACAACCACAAGCAGAAGCAACCCAGCCCAGAGCAGGGTCTCAATCCGCCCAAACCAATCCCAACACCACTACCAAAACCAACCACCGGCCCTGAAACCCCCCCATCCCAAACGCCGCCGATTACAGGAGCCCCGTGCCGATTTATGTCCTGGTGTATGTTCTCGAGGAAGGAAACCCTTGGACACCGGAACCATCTGCCCTGCCCATGTGTACCACCATCAGAACAGAAAGGGCTCCCCACAACCTCCATTCCTGCCAACCGATGTGATGGATGTGATATGCTCCGACAACTGTGGCTTCTCAGGGGGCGTCAAAACAAGACGAACGAAACGAAACAAAACTCTGACAATTGCAATCTCACCGTGCCATGTCCAACCCAGACCAGACCAACCAAACCAAATCGTCGACCCCCTCCTGGGAAGGAAGGAGACTGCGTCGTGGTGCATCGGCCCCGTGCCCCGCCAACGCTAGGGGTCTTGGAGCGTGGCTGCGTCCGGGCCCGTATCCCGTCAAAGTAGGGGCAGTAGGGCGTGGCGGCGCCGCGTGGTGTTGGAACAGGTCGTCGATGTAGAACTTTTGGCGGGGGTGGAAAACAAGACTGGGTCGTTGTGTTGTGCTGGAAGGATCCCTTGCCGTGGTGCGAGAAGAGTCGAGTGTCGTGAGTCCATTGGTGGTGTGGGAGGCGGACATGCTCGCGGGCAGGGAGTTGGCGAAACGAGGCGGTGCGAAACTGGGGGAAGAACTCAACGCAGAGCGGAGATGTAGACCTGACGATGCCGGTGTAATCACCGGCGGTGACCTCTTCAAAATGAAGGCGTGATAAGTCGCGTCGTGGTCTTGGTGCAGGAAAGGCAGGCGCAGAAACACAATGGCGAGGTCGTGGTGATAGTGCTTCGAGGCCGGTGACAAACAAACGCGCCCGAGCTCCACGAAACCCCCGCGTCCAGTCGCGTCAGCTATTGCTCCTTCCCGCGCGGGTACGACGCGGCATGGTACAGCGCCTCGGTCGACGGGCTCTTGAACGGGCACTGCGCAAGGATGGGCTGGTCACCCGCAGGATCACGACGGTGCCGTCCAAACCCGCCGCCGACGCGGAAGCCCAGGAACTGCTTCCCGCCCAGCAGCTGCCACACCATCCAGTAGATATCCTCCAGGCAGGGGTCGCACGGCTCGCGCCAGACGGGGGCCGCGGGGCCAAAATACCGCGGCTCAACCTCGCCCGTCCAGTCAAACTTCATCGGCATGGCGTTCTGGATCTGCGGTCGCGGCAGGCCCTCGTACCGTCCTTCCTTGGCGCCCTTGTTGCGGTAGGCACGCTTGTGGTCGTCGCGCCACTTGATGCGCTCCTTGAGCGGCGGCACGATCCACCCGCCCTGGGCGACGTGCGTGCCGTAGCGGTCCTCGATGCGCGGGCCCATGAAGTCGTTGACGACGTTGCCGCGGTCGGGGACGGCGACGACCCGCACAGTGTAGATGAAGGACTTGTTCTTGCGCTCGACGAACGCCGGGTCCTGCAGGAAGGCGTAGATGTCGGCGAGCTCCTCGCGCTTGGCGCGGGCGCTGCGGTCGAACTCCTCGCGGTGGCGGTGCAGGTCGGCGGCGCTCAGGATGGGCGTCTCGTGCGCGGGCGCGAGCCGGGCAAAGGGGTCGGCGCCGTCGGGGAGGTAGATGGTGCCTTCGTCGTCCTCGGACTCATTGAGAGAGCCGGGGTGCTCGGGATACTCGGCCTGTGCAGCCTGCTCAGCCTGCTCGGCCTGGGATGCCTCGAGGGAGTTAAAGCTTCCGGTGGCGGGGAGGGGCTGAGTGCGGGGGATGCCAGTGCGAGGCATGCTGGGGCCGGTGGAGGGATCAGCGGCGGCAGGATCTTCGGGGGCAGGTCCGTCCTGCTGGCCGAGAGACAAGTCGCTCATGTCGGGGAGCGGAGTCCGTTGCTGGGGGGTCTGGACGGACTCGGAGGAGACGATGATGGGAGCATCGGGGTGGGCGGGGCGAGCCTGGTCGCGGGGCTTGTCGGCTTTACCCTTACCCTTGTCGGCGGAGCACGTCGGGACCTCGAGCGAGGAGGTGGCGGCAGGAGCGGCGTACTCGACCTCTTCGACCTCGGGGCCCTCTTCGTCCTCGGGGATCGGACGACAGACGGGCTGGCGGGCCGGGGCATGCGGGTTTGGCAGCTCGCGGCGGGGACCCTGGGAGGGCAGCGGCTGCACAAAGATGGGCGGGACGATGATGGGGGTCACCGCCGGGGCGTTTTCGTTGTGGAGCGACAGCCAGACGTACTCTGGGCTGATGCCGCACTTTTGGAGGAGCTCGTCGTCGGCTCCAGAAATCCGCTTGACCTGGATCTCGACGAAATGCTGGCGGAGCGACCGATGGTCGGTCAGCCAGTCGCCGTAGAAGAGCGCCTTGTTCCACTGCGCCGGGTCAGAGTGTGTTCGGGAGGGAAAGAAGGAGAGACGGAGCGAGAACTTACGACGGCGCTCTTATCCCACTGGCTGACGCCGTGGGTAATGCGCATGACCGACCTGGCCACGCTCTCGCTGAGGCGCCGCTCCTCGGCGCTCATCCCGCCATGGGCAGCCGAGGCGGCCGCCTCCTTCTTGATGGGATCGTTGGGGTTCCCAGCGATCCTGAAGGCGAGGCGACTTGTGGTTAGTAAATAATTCTGGATAATTTCCATCATCGCGCCAACAGGAATTGATCGTGCTTACCAGTCGACGTGAAGAATCTTGCGATTCTTCGTCTTGTCGTAGTCCAGGAGATCCTGGAACTTCCTGTTCATCAACGCCACCACCTGGTCGTGGTGGTGGTTGAAGAAGTAGGCGTTGGTCGCCTCCATCTTCTCGGGGTCGCTGAACTCGCTCGATACTTCGGGAAGTACCGACCAGTTGGCCGACCCAGGCGCAGAGTCCGACGAGGACGCCGATGCAGAACCGGAGCCCGAAGAGGACTCGATGGCGAACTCTGGGAGTTCGCGCGGCGCAGGGAACGGAAAGATGCCGTGGATCGCTCCACGGGAAGGCGATGGGGTTATCGAGGAGCGGATCTCCTCGTTCGCAGTGGCTGCTGGTGTTGAGGAAATAAAAGTCAGCGGCGCTAATCGGGTCTGCGCGCGTGGGAGAGAGAGAGGGAGGGGAAAGAGGTCGCAGGAAACAACAGGCAGGAGGGTATTTATGGCCTTGGGGTTTGTGGGTGGGCACGACCGGCATCGGGGCACAGCTCCGCCTGACACAGTCGTCGATCAAGCCGCACGATCGAGCCGCATGGTGGTGAGTCCTCATGAGCCGGACGTGTCCAGCCACGAGTGCCGAGCCGCATGCTGCCGATTGCTTGGTATGCCTCGAGCGATGGCGTGACCTGACCCCCTCCTGCCTCACCCACCACCCCTTGGCCATGCTACCCCCTTGGCCGCGGTGAAGACGACATGGCGTTAGACTCACCAGAACCGTCACCGGCTCCAGGCATCTGGCTGGTGGTCAGGTGCTCGAAGCCGGGCGGGGCACGCAGCGCAGAGACACGAGTCCCCTTTTTCTCCATCGTTCTGTAGGCCAACTGTTAGCTGAATGCACTGATATCTAGCTCACTGCTGGATGCTGGATGTTAGATGCTAGATGCTAGATGCTGGATGCTGGATGCTGGATGCTGGATGTGCTTGGGCAGTCGGCAGTCGACTGTGGAAGTCGGTTGAACCCAGATGAGCACCGAAGTGATCCAAAGATGAACGGGATGGAGGATGGAAAATCGAATGTCAAACCAAAGAAGCAGAGCGTCTTTGAGACCATCAGGCGGCAATCTGGGCCTGCTCACGACCCGATCTTCCATTCCCGGGCGGCCAGGCGGGGGGTTGCACCACCAAGGGTCGCCGACAATGGCCAGCATCGCGGGAATTAACCCGGCCCATGGCTCAACCGGATGGCCCTTGGGCCCACAAGAGGTTTCATGTGTATATACCATGACCAAAAAAGCAGAGGGGGCGGGTGGACTTACAACTGTGATGATAAGTGGAGGGCGTGGTGTTGTGGGGAAAAGTTGACAAATGACCACGGCCAGCGAGGGAGATGGATATATTTTGGAAGGGAAGAACAATTCGGAAAATCAGAGAAGGTGAGCGGCGCGACGCGTTGGGCTTTCGCGTGCCTTCCTGCTCTTGGGAGTGAATGTGCACCATGTTTTCGTCCGAGTTGGCCATCAGGGGGCTCTCCGGGTCCCGTGACTTCTTCTTCCTTCTCGCTGGCAGGAGAACTACTTATTTACGAAGCTTGATGCATGGGGAGGATATCTTGGACAAGTTCCAGTCCATCATGGGCTTGATGTCACAAGATGGTCGGCGGAGACGGTGGTAATAACCCCTGGGAACAATGTAGCCGTTCAGGGCTCCATCTGCTTAACTCAAAATGCACCTGAGGTTGATCCAAGGGCGCTTACTGCTTGGGATCCAAGTACTTCTGGACATCAGGGGAAAAGGGGCCTTGCATCCAAAAGGCCACCCCCGACTGAACACTGGCCCGTGAAGGTGGATGCCAGAGCAGCATCACTTTGCCATTCAGACGCAGTGAGAGTCTCCTTCATGACCAAGATTGGGTGTATGCCAACCAAGAATGGGGAATAATTCTTTCTGCTAGGCGGCAAAGGGCCAGGGATAACAAGGCTAGCAACAGAATAATGCCAATCCTTACTTCTCCTGGCCGAGTTGAGCATCATGAGAGGAGCAGCATTGAGAGAAGCCGTGGCTCAACAGTAAACATCTCAGCCATCACCCAAGAGCCAATGCAGGGACAATTGTGGCATGGATATGATATATATGCTTGGAAGCCAAAAGGGGATAAACCCACCATCAACAGCTGTGTTTTGGCAGCCCCTCGTCGAGGTCGAGAGGAAGGAAGCAGACAGCAAGAACAAGTAACCAAAAGAGATGACAAACTGAAGTGGCCAGAGTCAGCCTTTAGAGGCAGCCGTCCTGGGGCAAGCCTAGGGGGATCCAGGCTCAAAGCGAGAGACATAAAGCATCCTGCGCCCTGCACCCAGCATCTTGTCATTCGCGATGCTTGAGAGCTGCTGGATCACCGGAGGAAGCACAGTCCAACCTGGAGCGTCGTCGTTGATGCGGCTGAACAGGGCTGCCCGAACAGGGACGCTAGGGCACGCACAAAACAGGGCTTGGCTGCCGAGCTGAGGGACCAACCCCACACTGCGGCATCTTCCGCTGCCCCATTCCCCATGCCCCATTCACTTCTCCAAGCTGCAGCGCCTGGGGTCGGGTCTGTGGAGGTCATTGTGCAGATCTTTGTGTGTCCGGAATCTTACCCCTTCCGTTTCTTTTCACTCTTTGTGCTTGGCTGTTGGCCGCCACGTGCTGATTCACGGCACACAGGTCGACCTGAAACTGATCTCTCATGGAACTGACCATCAGGGCGGCACAATCAAAATCGGTTTGGGCAACCAGTTGGCGGCCAGGCCGATCGCGCTTAAGACTCTCGCAATCGACCAGCGGCGAGCCCAAGTTGCCACCGAATTCGATCAACGACGCGGAATAGGTACACATGGTCCAGACGATTGCATCTCTGGCAGCGGCCTGCAGGCATTTCCAAAACAGGCCACGACCCCACGAGGCGGGCGAATGCAGGGTGGGTTGGCTCGGCACAGACAACCTGTGTGCCCTGACACGCGGCGACGCCGTTCCTTTGTTTTCATAGAACGAGGTCCAATCAAGTTGGACTTGGTCCTCTCGGTCAGGCACATGCAACACGCATTTGACCTCAAAAAGAATAAAACACCAACCCTGTTGGCCTCGGCTCTGCAAAGACAGAGTGGCCAGACATCATGCAGGCTAAAACAATAACAATGGTCCTTCATGTGACTTGATGGTTTGGCTTTGCCTCAACAACAAAAGAAAACACAGACGAATGAGGCGAATTTTCAGCCAAGAGAAACCCAGCGAGCCGTGCTTGGCACAACGCTAGCCTCCACTGCTGGCGGTCTCGGCGGGGCCGTCTGGGTGCATCGAGCCAACCAGCCCAGCCCTGCGGCGGGTGGGCCACGGGCAACAAGCGGGCCAGGGCCAGGCCAGTGGCAGTTCCAGTCCAGTTCCAGTGGCACGACGCTGTTGGCCCCGCCGGCCGCGGCCTGAATCAGCCATGGGGGGGGCATGGCCCACGGGCCAGCCAGAAGCAGAAGCTAAGAAAAAAATGTGGTCTCGAGATTGTGGAACTCCGCCTTCGTCCTGACTCCCTTCCCTTTCCCGCCTCTTGTTTCTTTCCTCTGACTTCCCTTCCCTTGTCCCCTTCTTCCTCCCCCCCTCCCCCCTGAGGTCCAGCACGCACCGCCTCCGCCAATCTTCCCTCACGGCGCTTCTCTTCTTTACTGTTCCCCTCTTCCCACGGTCGGTTTTCTCCCCGGGCTCCTAGATAGCCAGCGCAGCAGCGGCTTGTTTGCCATCTCAACGCCCCCCTCAAACAACAATAGCCCAACAGCGCCCGCCCGCCCCACGTCCGTCCATCGATCCATCCATCGGTCGCCCCCCCCTTCCCCGCCGATTGTCGCCTCCCAGCTGTCGCGTGGTCGAGGTGCATCGCAAATCGATCCTTGGATCCCGACCCCCCGCCTGCCTGTCCTCTTTAGAAGGCAGACGCACCGCCCAGTCAGCTGCATCGCCCGCGCGCGTGAGCTTTGTCTCTCCTGGTGATCAAGTGCCAACTCGACGCCGTCCGTGTCGCAAGCCCTGATCGTCTTTGTCCCCGGACACGACTACTTCGGCTCGCGTCCCGCGTCCCAGCTTCGGTCGAGGACGATACCTACCGTCCTGCGGAATACAACAGTAAAAAATACCCCCCGCCCACCACAAACCTGCTACCGCGTCACCCCCTGTGACTTTGACTAGTCATGGCGAGCCCGGTGCAGTTTGCCTACCGAACCCAGAAGGCCATCGGCGTCTACGACGCCGCCCCGGTCTACGAGAGCCTCCCTGGATTCGTCAAGCCCGAAGGGAACCTCCGGTGCTGTGTCTACTCACCCTGCGGCCGCTACTTTGCCTATGCCGCCAATGACGCCGTGGTCGTCGTCGACGCCTCAGTCGGCCATGTCTTGACCTCGCTGGCCCTGCCGCTCGTCTACGAGCTCAGCTTCTCGCCCCGCGGCTCGTTCCTCTGCACCTGGGAACGCCCCGGCAAGGACGAGAACGGCGACGCCACCAAGAACCTCAAGATCTGGCACACCATCGAGGACCTGCCCGAGGGGGCTGAGAAGCTGCCCATCGGCAAGTTCGTCCAGAAGTCGCAGTCGGGCTGGAACCTGCAGTACACGGCCGACGAGAAGTACTGCGCCCGCGCCGTCACCAACGAGGTGCAGTTCTTCAACAGCAACGACTTCTCGACCGTCTGGAACAAGCTGCGCGTCGAGGGCGTCACCGACTTTGCCATTGCTCCCGGCCTGAACCAGAATGTGGCCGTTTTTGTCCCTGAGCGAAAGGTAGGGTTTCCCACCCGAGGCCCTTGTCGAGATTCCGCCGTCAGAAACTGACCTCTTTTACTACTACACAGGGCCAACCCGCGGCCGTCAAGGTCTACAACGTCCCGTCGTTCAACACCCCCATCTCGCAAAAGACATTCTTCAAGGGCGACAAGGTGCAGCTGAAGTGGAACGCCTTGGGCACCAGCCTGATTGTGCTGGCACAAACAGAGGTGGACAAATCCAACAAGAGCTACTACGGCGAGACCACCATGTATCTGCTGAGCGCCAACGGCTCCTTCGACGCGAGGATCACCCTGGACAAAGAGGGCCCCATCCACGACGTGGCCTGGTCTCCCAACTCGACCGAGTTCGGCGTCATCTACGGCTTCATGCCCGCCAAGACCACCATCTTCAACCACCGCGGCGTTGCCATCCACTCGTTCCCGCTGGGACCTCGCAACACCATCATCTTCTCGCCCACTGGCCGCTTCGCCCTGGTGGCCGGCTTCGGCAACCTGGCCGGGCAGATTGACGTGTACGACCTGGAGAAGGACTACCGCAAGATCTGCACCATCGAGAGCGGCAACCCCAGCGTGTGCTCCTGGAGCCCCGACAGCCGCTACATCATGACGGCCACCACGTCGCCGCGCCTGCGCGTCGACAACGGCATCAAGCTCTGGCACGTCGGGGGCGGCATCATGTACAACGAGGACATGGTCGAGTTGTACAACGTCATCTGGCGTCCCGTCCCGTTGGGCAACCTCCCCGCCGGGGAGGACCCGCTGCACCCCGTGCCGACCCCTCACCCCACGGCGTTGGCCTACCTCGGCACGGTCAAGACGCCATCCAAGCCTGTGGGCGCCTACCGCCCGCCTGGTGCTCGCGGCGCCATGACTCCCCTGCACTTTAAGCGCGAGGACGAGGGAGGCGCCGCGCACACCGTTAGTAACGGTATCCCGTCGATCGGCCCTAACGGATTCGGTCGCCCGCGCTTGGTTCCGGGAGCGGAGCCCGCGGGGCGTCCCACGGTCCCGGGCGCGGCCCCGGCTGACGAGTCCAAGACGGCGTCCAAGAACAAGAAGAAGCGCAGCAAGAAGCCCAAGGAGGGAGAGGCCCCTGTTGCAGGCACGGAGGGTGGTCTCGCACCGTCGCCCCGCGAGTACGGGAGCGGGTCGGGTAACGAGGGCCGCAGCCCCGACCGCCGCGGGCAGAACCAGCACCGGAACGGTAACAACAACACCCTGCAGCCCGGCGGCCCCCGCAACCGCAACAGCACGCAACGCACGCGCTCGCGCAGCCGGCCCGCGCACACTGCGGCTCCGGGTGGCGGCGCCCCCTTGAATGCGCCCACCGCCCCCGCCGCGGACCCGGCCGCCAACAACCCCAATGCCAAGAAGATCCGCGCGCTGCAGAAGAAGATCCGCGCGATTGAGGAGCTTGAGATGAGGCACGCCGGCGGCGAGAAGCTGGAGGATACGCAGGTCAAGAAGATCGCGACCAAGGGTTCGGTGCTTAAGGAGCTGGAGGGCTTGGAGCGGGAGGGTTAGGCGGTCGGGTGCATTGCGGGGTGTGGTGGGAGGGGGGAGGCGCGCGGGTGTGAAATCCTTGTGTGTCCTTCCTCCTCTTCTCTGCGCTGGTGCTTGCGGAGCAATGGTTTGGGCGGCGGCGGAGTGCAAAAACGGTCGGGGTTGGGAAAGGGTCCTGGTCTGGCTTCAGCTGGGGGGTTGCTGGGAGGGAGCGAGCAAGGTAGATTGTGATGGCGTCCTGGGGACGACCGAGAGTCTTGCCTGGGAGCCGGGGAGGTGAGGCGGGCGGTGGCGAGAGCCTTTCCTGCCCTGGGATTGGGGGAGGAGCGGGTTGTGTAGCAAGAGTGAATGGATATGGACCCCAGACATGTGTTGCTTGGAGAGTTTTGGAAGTTTTGCGTGACTGTGCTGACTTTTTGTTACCGGCCCCCTAATGCGTTGGTTCTCGTGAGATGTGAACTGTCTGGGTGGAAGAGGTGGGTAGGTATCTAATGGTTGCGGCTGGGGAAAGCTTTGTGTCGGTGGCTGGATTGGGTTTGGGAGACGTGGACAAGTCGCCCAGCGTCCCTCCAGACAGGCAGCTTTGGCTGGGTGGCTATTACCCATCCCCATCCATCCTCCATCCTATCCATCCATCCGCCCGTCCGCGCTGCCCTGTGCGTGCTCCCCCACTGCCTCTCCAAAATACCACGCTGCTGCCCCTCCTGGCCGGGAGTTGGGGTAGGCTGGGTGCGAAACCCTTGTGAGCCAGTGACGGGAGAGAGGGGGGGGAAGAGTGTCTTTTTCTTCCTTGTTCCTTCTACGGCAGGTAAGTAATCAATTTTGCCGGGCGCGGATCCTCTGCCGCGTGCCGGCGTGGTTCGGGGCGGGGGTCGGTTTGTATATTGTTTTGCTCCCTTCTGCCGAGTGGCAGGGTACGGCAGGGCAGTAGGATGTTACCACGGCCCGCGCGCGATGTGGTTTTGCCCCCTCGTCGGGCGGAGGATCGCTTCTGAGTGATGGGATGGATCGTGCGGGGCGAGGGGGGTAATTCAACCGGTAGAGGATGGGATTGGGATGGGAGATGGGAATTGGGAGTGGGTGGTATGTATATGGGTGACGTGCCCCACGGGGGGTTGAGGGGGTGGGTGTGTTGTGCGAGGGTGTGCAGACTCAGATTTTGTCTGTCTGTCTTGTTTTGTCACCGGGTTTTGAAGAGTGAGTGTTGACTCGACTTGACGACGATATTGTGCTGCTGGGAAACCGAGAGGGGAAAGCAACAGCAATGGGGTTGTGGAAGCGCAAGATCGCGGTGGACGACACCACAGTGACGAATGCCGCGAACTTGACGCTGCGGCAGTCGCTGGTGCCGAACATGCTCGGTCTGGCTCCCCCGCCTTCAAACCGGTGCAAGAGACAGACGGACTGACTGAGCTGCTAGTGACGATCCTCTTCTTCCTCTGGGGTTTTGCCTACGGTCTGCTTGATGGTATCTCCCCCCAAGTCCCTTCTCCCTATGCCCCTTCAACTAACCCCTGAGTCCTCCCAGTCCTCAATTCGCACTTCCAACACCAACTCTCCATCTCCGCCTCCATGGCAGCAGGCCTCTCCACAGCCTACTTCGGCGCGTACCTCCTCTGCCCACCCACTATCTCGGGCTTCCTCCTCCGCCGCTTCGGCTTCCGCGCGACCTTCATGGCCGGGCTGGCCGTCTTTGCCATCGGGTGCCTGCTCTTCTGGCCGTCCGGGCTGCGCCGCTCCTTTGGCGGGTTCTGCGGGAGCATGTTTGTCGTTGGCGCCGGGCTGGCGACGCTGGAGACGGCGGCGGATCCGTTCCTTGCGATTTGTGGCCCGCCGAGGTACTCTGAGATTCGTTTGAATCTGGCGCAGGCGGTGCAAGGGGTGGGGTCATTTGTGGCGCCGCTTTTGGCCGCGAGGGTTTTCTTTGCCGGCACGGTGGATGATGAGGCGGGACTGAGAAATGTGCAGTGGGTGTACTTGGGGGTGGCGTGCTTTGATGGGGTGTTGTTGGCGTTGTTTTGGGTCGCGCCGATGCCTGAGATTACGGACGCGGATATGGGCGTGGTGGAGGGGGAGATTGGCGGGGAGGAGGTGGGATCGTTTTGGAGGCAGACGAATTTGTTTTTGGCGATTTGGTCGCAGTTTTGTTATGTCGGCGCGCAGGTTGCTGTCGCGGTGAGTGTTGACGAGGGAGGGGAAAGGGGGTGGTGAGAACGGGACCTGTTGGCTGACTGGGTGGGCAGAACTACTTTATCAACTTCTGTCAGGAGGCTGGCCGTGACAGCGCAACGTCTTGTGAGAACACCCTCCCTTATCCCTCCATAACCATTACACTAACACAACACACAGCCGACCTCCTCGCTGTCGGTCAGGGCCTCTACGCCTTCAACCGCTTCGTCGCCAGCGGAATGCTCACCCTCCCCTTCTTCAAGCCGCGCTACATGCTGGCCGTGTACCTCGGCCTCTGCTTCGTCTTCGTCGTGGCGGCCATGAACACGACGGGCTCGGCATCCATTGCCATGCTAATCCTTGTCCTGTGCTTCGAGTCGTGCTGCTTCGCCACCATCTTCACCCTCGGCCTCCGCGGACTCGGCCGGCACACCAAGATGGGCGGGTCGCTGCTCGTTGCGGCCATCTCGGGCGGCATGGTGTTCCCGCCCATGACTGGAGCGGTTCTGGACGCGCGGAACGCGCACGTGGCCATGGCGATTCCTATGATGGGGTATATCCTGGCGTGGATGTGAGTGTTGACCCCCGTTCTGGTGTTGAAATTGGTTGGCCGGCTAACCCGGAGCGTGCCCAGCTACCCTCTCTACGTGAACGTTTGGAAGAAGGAGGTCATGGACACCCATCGCGAGACGAGATTTGGCATCGAGCCAGCTACGGACGGCAATGACAAGGCAATACAGCTGGAAGCGCAGGCGGTCGAGGTAGAGAACAGTAACACGGGGGGCGCTGAAGAGGTTCAGGGGGTTGCAAGATAGGAGCAAGATCGGCTATCAACTGAGTGAGGCTGGCGAAAAGAATCCTCAATCAAGCGTCGTAGGGTTCATGTCAAACTGTCCGAGACTGCTTAGTTTCTGTTTACTGCTATTCTCTATATTCATTTTGCGAGGTCGTAGTTCTTTTAACTCTAACCCTAACCTCACCCAGCTGCAAGTCTCCAAGTTGCAATCTCCAACTCCCAGCCCCTGCATTTCCCTCGACAACAAAACAACAACACTACAACAATACCACCACACCGCCAACCAGACCACTACACCACCACACCACCCGCAACACTGCCCTCTTCCGAACCCACCAATGTCTTCCGCACCAGTCCCCCCAGCTCCTCCAACCATCACCTCCCTCTCAGCCCCCTACACGCCCGGCGCCAAATGGCACCTCGTCCGCGACGACAGCATCACGTTCCCCCCTCCGCGCAGCGGCCGCGGCGTCAAGGGCCCACGCGCGCTGAGCGCCATGTGCCTGCGCGTGCTGGCCGACAACATCGTTTCCGCTTCCGCCGAGATGCTCGATGTCCTACCGACGGGGCTGCAGCGCGCGCTGTGGAACGAGCTCGCGCCGAGGTACCCAAGCCCCTGCCATCCCTTACCTGGTTCCGTTTCTGACCACCCCGCCAGAACGATGCCCCTCGCAACCTGGTCCACCATCTCCCGCGTCCTCCTCACAGACTGCACCGCCCGCGCCGTCCCTCCCCTCCCCAACACCCCCACCCACACCTCACCGCGTCCTGACCCCCCCACCCCCCCCCCCCCCCCCCCCCCCCCCCCCCCCACCCCCCCCCCCCCCCCCCCCCC
>MU855872.1:0-19834 GCA_033296695.1 Staphylotrichum tortipilum
CCCCCCCGCATCTCCCACAACCATCGTCCCCAAAAGCGTCCCCGTCCCAACCGTCCCAGCAACCCTGCTATACCCAGACCCGGGCCTCGAGCCATTATCACCCCCGCGCGCCTTTGCCGACGGCGACGCGTACTGCTGGTAATGGGGGTCGTCCTCGGCGACGGGCAGCATGTGCGGGTGGGGCTGGGGGGGCCGTTTCAGCGCGGCTAGCTCGAGGGTCGAGGGCGGGAGGACTTCCGGGGTGGGGTTGGCGAGCAGCTCCTCGTAGGGGTGGCGCGGGGGCGCGAACTCGATGTCGTGGCCTTGGATGAGGGGGTCGGCGCGGAGGGGGGGGGGGGGGGACTGGGGGGGGGGGGGGGGGGGGGGGGGGGGGGGGGGGGGGGGGGAAGGGGAGGGGGTTTATGGGGGGTTGTTGTGCTTGCTGGGGGTGTGGTTGTTGTTGGGGGTGTTGTGGTTGTGATGGGCCCTGTGGTGCTGGGCTGCCGCTGCCCGGCTGGGCGGCCGGGTGGACGGGGCTCTCTGCGTCCATGGTGGTGGTAGGCCGCCGGCGATGTGTGGTGATGTGGTACGTATGTAGGTGGGTGAGGTCTGGCAACACGTTCTCCTACGACAGGTGGTGGGCGAGAGATGGGTCAAGAAACGCGGAGGTTCGCGGCCGCGTGGGTCCAGCGGGGATTAATTCTCAGTCAGCGCAGCACGTCGATCGATGCCGGTCAAGCTTTTCGCGGCCTCCTTGGCCTGGCTGGGCCTGGGCTGGGGCTCGGCTGGGCAGGGGAACGTAGGGGAGCTCGACGTGGGCGGTGGCGAGGCTCGCGTCCTGCGGATATGAGCAAAACCGGGGTGCGGATCGAGAGTCAGCCGCGGTGGGGGGGACGGCCAGCGATCATGGCTGGTTGGATTCTTTCTCTCTCGTCTCCTATTCTGGGAACAGAGGGACAGATTGTGGCCGGTTAAATGCGGGCTCTGGCCGCGCTGATGGCTTGGCTGCTGAGCGAGCCCCCCAGACATGTCGTAGCACCATCACTAGTGCTGATTCTCGCTAGCGCGCCGTCCGTTGAGCGACTGGGGGGGGGGGGGGGGGGGAAGCCAGCGGCAGGCATATGGGGATGCCTCCTGGTGGGCAAAAGAGGGAGGGAGGGAAAGCTGGCATCAAACCCGAGTTGAATTGGTATCGAACTGGAATGGAAGCCGAATGGAAGCAGAAGGGCAAAAAGTGGTAGGCTGCTACGCAAACAAGTGGCACAGCACGTCTTGAAGGGAGATGATCCAACCCAGATCCCGGCCCAACAGGGTCAAGCAGGGTTAGGAAGAGACAAAAGATCACGAGGTTGCATGCAGGCCCAAGGCCTGGGTTCCATTTGCGGCCCGGCTCGCGAGGTCCACCTCCCTCTGCCCTACCAAGATCCAGACCCAGACCCAGACCCAAGCAGACCTCGACCCGCAGGCAAGCATCGTCACTTCGTCCCAACATCGAAAACCCATCTGCTGCAAAACACCCAACTGCTCCGACAAGCCCCTGGGACCCCACGCACTCTGGACTCTTTGATTCGACGAGCCAACTACCACAACAACAACCACAACCCCGATCCCATCTCGTCTTCCCACGGCATGACTTCTGGCTACCTACCTACCGAGAACACACACCTCCCCCAGTCCACCACTCGGCTCCCTCTCCCGAGTTTCCTCCCGAAACAAAACCCTCGTCCCAAATTTCGACTCTTATTCCCCCATCCGGCAGGCAGGCAGGCAGGCCTGCACGCAATCTGGAACGACCGCCAAATCCTCTCCTCGCATCTCACCCAACCGTCGTGCGTGCGCCGCACATGGTATGACATGTGGCAGGCTACCCATGGAACTTAGTCGGAAATATCCAGCTGCTGACAGACAGTCCCTCGGCTCACCCGGCTGGGGGGGGGCCGCACCACACAAACTTTATATTTGACGAAACCTCCCCCAAAGCTGTGACAGCCCCTGGACGCTCCGAGTTCTGAGGCACAGCAGCAGCAGGAGCAACCAACTCCCGACTCAGGATGACAGGAGTTTAAGGGGCTTCAGCTACTATGGCGACCGTGCTGTGCCGCCAGCAATCGCCTTGAACCGTGGCTATGGCGCGTGTCTGAAATCCGGGGGATCCCCTGCCCAGCCCTAGGATGGATGTCAGGCCCTCCATATTGCAGGTACGGATTATTTCCAACTTTGATGTCCAGGGGCATGCATGCATGCCATTGGTCACCGCCTCCTTCTACTAAAAAACGACTTTGGTTGTTGAAGAAACGAACGCCATCCGCCTCCCCATGTGATCTCCACTGCCCCTCTGATGTTCGGTTGTCAGGGGTTGTAACTGGTTTCTCCTGATCTCGCCCGAGTCTTCTGCGGTGTTGCAACCCGCGTGGTTGAGGCCGAGTTTGCAACCGTCGGTATGTAGTTGGCTAGAGTTGACAGTTGACGGGCTGTCGAGATCAAGCAGACACGAACGCCGTCTGTAGAGGAGTGACATGGCGCACTGGTCAACGTCCCTCCATGGCGACCTGCCGCCTATTCTCTATCGACTTGCATTTTATATCTTGCGCGCTCACTGTTGACCGCCGCCCTACCACAAGCTATCCCCATGTTCCCAGCCAGCAAACCCAAACAAAACCAAAACAACCTGCACTTGACCCTCCGTCCATCCGCCCCTTTACCGGACCCAGACCCAGCCCAGCCTGCACCAAATAAGCCAAAACCCCGACGCTCAACCGCCATATTGTAACTTGACCAAACCAGGAGAAAAATCCCAAACGAAACAGCCACATCCCCACCCTCCTCAAGCAACTAACCTCCCATCCCGTAAACAACCTCACTCTCTCTCCGTAAACAACTAATCCCTCGCCCCTAAACACCCACCCCTTTCCCCACCCCCTTCAAACCCCAGCAGAACCCCCAACCAACAACCTCCCCAACCTCTCCCCCAAAACCCCCACCTCCCCCTGCTTCCCCATCCACCCACCGCCTCCCCCCTCCCCGCCCTCCTCCGCCCCCCTCGCCCTCTCCATCACCTCCCTCAACGGCTCCACCCACCTCTCCCTAACCGTCGCCTCCATATTCGCCGGCATCACCCGCTCCCACTTACTCCCTTCCCCATTCCCACCACCCCACAGAAACACCCCAAAATTCGCCGCCTGCATCAAAAACGGCATATTCCCCGCCAGAAACTCCGCCGCGTCCGTCGCTGGCGCGGGCGCGTCGAGGAGTGCCGGCCGCAGGGGCGGAAAGACAGCGTACTGCACTGTTTCGAGGGCTTGGGGCGTCGCAAACAGGTTTTGGGGGGGCTGTTGCTGGCCGGCGGGGAGGGGCGAGGGGAGCGGGGAGGATAGCAAGTTAGCCGCGGCAATCAGCTCCTCGCGCAACCAAGCAACCGCCCGCGCTTTGAGCGACGCAAACATGCAGTTCTCGAGGAGATCTTCCAAGATGCGCAGCCTGTCGTCGTCGGACGGGTCGGCATGGAGGACCCACCCGGCCAGGGTGCTGGCCGCGTTGCGGGCGCGGAGGGAGGGGTGGTACAGCGCGACGAGGGTGGTCAGGTGGATGTAGCGCATGAAGTCGGAGGTTGGGTCTTCCGGCGAGGTGGTCGGGTTTGTGAGCGGGGAGGTGGGGTTTGCTGAGACGAGGTTGTTGGCGTGCAACCAGAGGCCGAGGGCAAGGAGGGCCTCGATGGTGCCCGGGGCGGACTGGATCTGGGACTGGGCGTCGTCTTGGAGGAACTTGTCGAGGACGGCGAAGTGCTCCGGGAAGAGGTGCATCTCAGGCTGCGGGCGGGAGGCATCGAAGATGGTGGCGGAGAAGACCCAGTAGGCGACGAGGCAGACGCAGCCACCGGTGGAGAGGGCGACCTTGTCGGCGGCGGAGAGGTCGTTGGCTTCGGCGAGGGGGTCGGCGTGGATGGGCCCATCGCAGAGCTGGTGGATGAGGGTTTTGGAGCAGGAGTCGAGGCTGAGGTCGCTGATGAGGGCCTGCGGGAAAGATGTTAGTTGTTATCCCTCAACAAACCGATGGACAATGAAAAGGAGCAAACTCACCACCAACTTCCCAACAATCGCATCCCTCGCCAACAACTCCTGATCCTCCCTAAACGCCGCCATCAGCGTCCTCCTCCCGGGCACGATCTTCTCCGGCTCATAAAACTCCAACAGTCTCGCCGCCCACGCCATCTCGCCCCCATTCACATACACCTCCAAGACACACGTCGCAAAGCTCAACAGCAGCCTCTGCTGCAGCTCCCCCTCGTCCGGATCCTCCCTGTCGCCCCCACCCTCCCCCTCTTTACCAGCCTCCGCCTCCGCCTCCGCCTCCGCCTCAGGATCAGGCGCGTTCCGACTCGCATCCCCGTCCTGGTCGGGGTTGGCCACGTTCACGCTCGACTGCCGCGTGGGCAGGGGCGGGCGGCGCCGGCCCGACAGGCTGTGCACGAGGTTGATGACGGCGGCGGTGCGTTCCTGCGTGGGGCGGTAAGCCGCGAGGACGGACTGGAGGGTCTGCGCGAGGAAGCGCGAGGGGTGCTTGGTTTTGATGCGCCGGTGGAGGATGGCGAGCATGCCGAGGAGGGTGATGAATTTGTGTGTTTGGGTGACGGGGGGTGCTGTTGTTTCTTTCTCGTCCGTTTCTTCTTCCTCCTCGTCGTCATCGTCATCCCCCTCAGCCGCCATCAGCTCCAGCGCCTCAAGCACCTTCAGTATAACCTCGCGCGGGTTCCCCAGGCGGGCGACGGTCTCGAGGCAGGCGTCGGACCCCGGCAGGCCGACGAGGTTGAACACCAGGTCCCACCCGATCTCCTGGGTCAGCTCGGCGTCCTGGAGCACCTCATGCAGCGCGGGCAGCACCTCCGGGCACAGGTTCGCCTCGACGATGGTCAGGTAGGTGAAGCGGTCGGTGGCGGGCGGGCGGGCCTCGCGGATGGCCTCGACGGCCTTGGCCGGGTCGAGTCTGGGGGGCTCGGCGGCGGGGATCGTGGTGGCGGCCATCACGCTGTGTGCTGTGTGCTGTGTGCTGTGTGCTGTGTGCTGTGTTGGTGTGACTTGGTTATGTGTTATTTATTATTTTTATTTTATTTTTTCGGGAAACGGGTTGGGGGAACCTGAGGGATGATGGATGGATGCAGGAGGACGAGAGCTCGGGCTGCTTGTTGAGCTTGGAAAGGCAACTGTTGGCGGGCACAAAACGAGACCGACCGTTTGCGCTAAAACGCCGCTGTTAGGGCGCTGACATCACCGCCAAAACCGCCGAGACACAGCTCGCCTTACCCCGCACCCCACTCGAAGTTAAGTTTACGGAGCGCCAACTGTCTCGAGATGCTGGCCTGAGGGGCCCAAGAACAGGCCAGCACGGGCCAGAACATGCCTCGCGCTGAGACGGGCCGGGGAAGAGTTGGGATTACGCGTCATGGCATGAGATTGGAGCAAGGTTGTTGTATAAATAAATAGCGAGGGTGATCATAAGGGCCAAGCCAAGTTGCTCAGGGTCAGGGGCATGGATCACGATGGAAGGGAGGACGATGAAGACGATTTGAATATTGCCAACATTGCCAAGAATAAACACCAATAATATCACCGACACTTTTATCCTCAAGATGACGCGCCCTCACTGTTCTCCCCCCTCACCCTCCTCTCCCAGCTCCAGTGCGACCATGGATCCTCCGCCACCTTCGCCATCTCGCCCATATCATCGTCCGCCTCGCCCACCATGGGAATCCCAAACTCGACCGCCATCCTCGCATACTTGACTGCCGTCCACGGCTCCCCGACCGCGTTAAACTCGAGCGCGGCGAGCGTGTACGCCTCGTGCACGGCCGTCCACATGTTCTCCATATCATACAGCGCGATCAACAGCTCCGCCATCTCAGGACACGCCCTGCTGTCGGGGCCCCACTCGCGCAGCTCGCCCTTGAGCTTCTCAATCTGCGCGATGCGCGCATCCGACTCGTCCGCGCGCGCCCGCTCCAGCGTGCAGCTAGCGCACCCGCAGTCGAACCCCCAGTTGCGCTTCAGCTTGGCCAGCCGCTGCGCCCGCGGCATCAGTGGGTTGATGTACCCCAGCGTGAGCTCCTCTCCCGGCGCGATGTCGCGCGCCGCGTTCACCACCTGCGAGAGCGTCCCGTGGTCAAAGACGTACTCGGCATTGGGACGGCAGTCGTGGTTCATGCGCGCGATGGACGGGAAGAGCACGAAGAAGCTGTGGTGCTGGTCCGTGTCCGTCTCGTCTGGGTCGATGTCAAAGCCGTTGGTCGCGGCGATGCGGTCGACGAGCTCGATGTGGGGCAGCGGGGATGACGTGTGCGTCGAGAGGCCGAGGACGAGGGCGCGGTGCGATGCGGGGAGATTGTCGACGGCGTGGGCCTGCAGCTCCTTGTATTCCGGCTTGGTGAGCTCGTTGAAGGCGCGGTAGTCGATCATGAGGGAGGCCGTGTTTGCCATGATGGGCTCGCCGCGGCGGATGTGGGCCGTCGCGATGAGGCCCATGCCCTTGCCCGGCAACTCGCGCATCTCGTACTTGGCGGGCACGCTGCCGCCGAGGTCCTGGTTGATGTCCCCCACCGTCTCCGGCTCGGCGAAGGCCGGCGTGGTGGCGACGTAGTTGGCCCGCCGGGGCGTAGTGACCAGCGAGATGCCCCGGCCGGCGGCGAAGGTAGTGTCTGTGAAAACGCAGATGGGATCGTCCGCCCAGTTGGGCTGGAAGCACGGCAACGAGTGCGTCCAGGCGTGCTGCCTTGCGCTGCCGCAGTCCCCGTCTTGACACTGCGGCTTCTCAGCAGGAGACTGCTCGGATATTGCGTTCCCCTGCCTTACCACCAGAGATCTCGGGTCTGTAAGGCAGACTGGCCCGCCAGGGGGTATCAGCGAAGCTCCGAGCCCGCATATTTCAGCACGGCCCAGGTCGCTGTGGCCGAGCACCGGCCCGGCGAGCAGGAGAAGAAGCTGTGATGGTGATGATGGGATCATTATGGTGGAGGGGGAGAGAGGGGCAACCAAGACGTCTGAGTGGTGAGTCCCAAGCAGCAAGTGGCTACGGGAGAGAAGAGATGTTCTTGCAGGTCCTGCCTGAGGAGCCCCGATTCCAGTCGAGGGCCCAGATGGCGAATTCGAGATGGGACGAAGACGTGGTGTGTTGCTGAGTCGAAGTCAAGAGGTAGCAAGTAGCAGCAGTCAGGATGAAGGAAGCTTGGTACCCCTGGAGCATGCAGCTGCGCACTGACCGACCCGAGAATAACCATAATTGAGCCTGGAGGGTTGGCGTGCTTTGCCTCTGACCTTCGCAGCGGCATCCAAAAACAAGTGGCGGGCCAGGATAACTATTCGCCCTGTCGCATTGCTAGGCGCTGTGCCAGCAGGGTGAGTGGCACGGCGACGGTCTCGACGCCCTCATCAGCGCGGCAAGCGCCCATCGGGGACTTGCAAGGACAGCAATTGCTCGACAGGAGGCAGTGCCCAGACGTTTCAGGGCCATGTCACACGCGTCGCAGCCGCTGCGCGGTCGCAGCTTGGCGGGAATCCGGGGCGCATCTTTTCAAGATCCATGGCGGTCGGCAGGGAGGAACAGGAGGGAGATTGCAAGATCAAGAGAACAATCGCAGTTGTACGAGCACGGCGTTGTGGTTGGGAGTTGTAGGCGAGAGGGTGCATGATGATGGAATTAGAGGTGGACCGCCATCGGGTGGGTGCGTGGGTGGGCGTGTCTGCATTTTCAGTTGCGCAGTGGGGCCGATTCCCTGGCTGGGTCCAGGCCACCATGGCCCGCCAAGCATGTGCTGATGAGAGGAAACAAGCCCAGTCGGCTTGTCGTCCCTTTTCCCATCCACTGGATTGCATCCTTCGTTTCCATCCCGACCACGCACTCCACTTGATAATCGAGGTCTGTGGATTGCTCCGAGCCCGATCGGAATGAGTGATGACCCTGAGTAGCAACCGGAGAAGGCTGGCATTGGTGTGCTGCAGTTTGCAAGCATTCGGCAAGCATTGGGCAAGCATTGCCCAAACACTTTGCAGCAGCTTGCAATATCAAGACGGTCCACCAACAGGCACGCCTCGACCCTGTGCTAGGGAACAGCTCGATGTGTGCTGATTCAGCCAGGTCCGCTGCGGGTTACCATCGGTAGCGGCACCGCCTGCCTGCAGGTGGTGCTGGTAGGCGCCAAACGGCTGCTGACTCAGGGCCAGGCGCCCACCAGCCACAGCAGGGTTGGCAGTAGGTCGGTAGCGGGCTGGGGGTGGATTGGGGGTGGATTGAGTGCTGAGCAACCACTGAGCATAGGCTGAGAGTGGGCTTAGTCACGTCTTGCACCTCACCACCAACGTTCTCCACGACACGCAGCATCACGGCCGCTTGGCACCCTCACCTCCGGCGCGTTGGCACAGCAGCCGGCGCCTTTTCTCTCATTCCCGGCCGCCAACCCCCACCTAGTCTGGCCGTCCATGCAACAAGTAATTACCATGGCGGCCAGGGCGGACCCCCGTCATGGACTGCCACCGTCACGACAGCTGCCGCCTCCATTTTCAGTGTGACCTCGGCACCGGCCTCCATTCGCGGATCCATCCTGAACCATTCCGATCTATGCCGGTCCTTGCTTTCCCATGCGGAACCATGCTGATCCAATCATGACCCAGGCATGAGCCAATGGCCGGCCGGCAGTTTACGACCTGGATCTTGACTTCGCGGGATGGAGAGGGAGGGGGAACCGGTGGTCGGTGGAGGACGTCGTCCACTGGATGGGAACGCCATGTCGCCACGAGAGTGGAAAGGGGGAGAGGGAGAGAGCGGGAGGGGGGCCCGGGAGAATTTTGCTCTCCAAGACGCTCTTGTGCTGCCAGGACCTGGCCGAGATGTGTATATAAGATCCCCTCGACGGCCCCTATCAACCCATCTTCTTCTTGGAACCAGGCCAGAGCAGCAGTTCACCAGCATCAGACCATCGTCTCTCTCTCTCAGCCAGCCATTCTCGCTCAGCAACATGAAGTTCGCTACCGCCCTTCTCTCCGCCGGCCTCATGGCCGGCACTGCCTTCGCCGACAGCAAGAAGTGCAACGGCAACTCGTGCGCCACGCCCGCCCCCGTTGTTGAGGGCAACGTCTTTCCCTGGGAGCGCCTCAACAAGAACGACTCTGTACATACGCCTTCACCCCTACTGTCACTGTCCTTCTTCCGCTAACTTGCCCAGGTGCTGGTGATCCTCGACCTCCAGGAGGGCCTGTACAGCATTGCCCGCGACTGGGGTACGCAGCCAACCCTCTCCCTTCCCAACCAACTCCTCGCTAACCCCTCATGAAGATGCCACCCTCTACCGCGACAGCATGCTCGCCCACTCGGCCCTTGGCACCGTCTTCAAGGACCTGCCCGTCATCATGACCAGCTCGGCCGAGACCGGTACGTCTCCCTGCCTCTGAGTGAAGCCAGCCTGCCTCTCCAGAGCGACGCGACTGACCCCCTTGGTAGGCCCCAACGGCCCCATCCCCCAGGAGATCCGTGACATGTACCCCAACGCGCCGCTCATCAAGCGCAACGGCGAGGTCGACGCCTGGGACAATGCCGACTTCCGCGCCGCCATCAAGGCCACCAACCGCACCCAGATCATCATTGCCGGTATTGTCACTGACGTCTGTAAGTGCTCACCGATTTTTACCACATCATGTGCAGAGCCAGTTGACTAACACACACAACTAGGCACCGCCTTCCTCGCCCGCTCCCTCCGCGCCGAGGGCTACTCCGTCTGGGCCAACCTCGAGGCCAGCGGTACTACCACCAAGGAGGTCAGTTCTTCCCTCCCTCCCATCCTTAACCGCCTCCACTCCCCCTCGTTCCCCTCTTTTCTGTCCCCTGTCCCCTGTCCCCTGTCCCCTGTCCCCTGTCCCCTTTCCCCCTTCCCCCTTTGCCCCTTTCCTTCCCCCCCCCTCCCCACCTCCAGAAGATTAACCCCCGCTCTCAGATCCGCGACATCTCAAACGACCAACTCATGCGTGCCGGCGTCAACGTCGTCTCCCTCTTCGCCATCGTCTGCGACCTCATGCGCGACTGGCGCAACATCCCCGGCGCCAAGGAGCTACTCCCCTGGCTCGACCGCTACATGCCCGCCTACGGCATGGTCGCGCGCGCCCACCGCGCCGCCAAGGAGTCGGGCGTCATCTTCGAGGGCGAGGATACCCTTCCCCGCCGCCGTCGTTAAAGGCACTTCCCACGGAGAGGGGGGAGTGGATAAGAGGGTTGGGGGGGTTGAGATGAGGGGTTGATAGATGGGTAGTGGTGCTGTGGTGGCAAGTTTTCGATTCTGGGCTGCCGTCGATGCCTAGGGGGATGGTGACGGGTGCATCTTTTCAGTGTATACTTGACCCAGAGAAGGACGCTCAGGTCCGGGCCCCATTCGAGCTGTAGTCTAGCTCCAAACCACGTTCACATCCAAGCACCTGCTCGCTCATTGCTCAATGACACATCGTGTTCCCATACCTCTCTCATTTCTTCTCGTAATATGTGAAACGGGCATAACAACTTAACAGCAATAAACTCTGCCCAGCAGGAAATAGAAAAGGAGGTGGGAGGGAGTCGGGGTGGGCAACACTCTCATCGCGGCATCTGGGCAGACCTCAATCTGCTACTGCCATCAAGACAGGCATGTCTCTCGTACATCATCATGATCAACTAAGCATCGTAGCCAAGCCAAGTCAAGCACCCCGAACCACCAAATCGTTTACACTCCTTATCTCAAATACCGCCCTGAGGCTACAAAGTCTTCATCCCACCCAGCTCCGGAACCGATATCCCAAAAAAAGTATCCAATGTTGCCAAAAGTTGTCTAACTACATTCCCAAATCCAAAAACCCAAACCCAAACCCAAAACCGAAACCAAAAAACCAACCCAATACAAAAGAGAGGTCATCAGTCATGATTCGTAACCCATAATCTCAGCCTTCCTCCCAGTTGCCGCCGTACCAGAGACAGGGCTTGTACCATCTATTTATCCACCCACACTTGGATCCAATTTATGGTCCATCCTCATTCCTTTGAGAGTCAACAGCCGCGCTCACCAGTAGTGAGGGGCCGCGCCGTCCGGCATTCTCGGGTCAGCGACCCACGAGATGATGCCAGACTCCGGCGTCGGCCTTGGCTGGCTCGGCACCCACAGGGCACACACAGCAGGTGCTATGGCAGGTCGCGGCCATGGTTGGTCCGCGACGTCCTGAATCCTCACGGTCCGTCCAGTGGAGTGGAATCCATAAGTGAAGGAATCTGCACTTGCACGAGATCCCGACAACCCGAAACATCAAACGCCGGCCAGAAGGATTCTATCTGCACGTTAGCGGCATGTCATGGCACGATGGATCGAAGTCAACTCACATTCAACCCCTCCACGAGCGCCTCTGGGTCCCATGGATAAGGCCATGCGAGATCTTGCCCATGGCATTCAGGTGCTCCTGAGCATCCTTGAAGTACTGGTAGCTCTGGGCATCGTTGGGCTGGCTCCAGCCCTGCATGAACGACTGCAGCGCCCGCTGGTGTTCATACCACTGGTCGATCTCGGGGTGGGTCACAATCTCAGGGTGCTTCTGGGCCGGGGCGGGCTCAGCGGCGGCAGCGGCAGCGGCCTTGCTCGACTTGCGCGAGCTCGACTTCTCCGGAGCGGGCTGCTTCTCCTGGGCGTCATTCTTCCTCTTGCGGCCGCGGGCAGAGGGAGCGGGCGCGGGCGCCGAGGCGGGTGGGGAAGCCGGCTGGGCAGTGGCGCCGTTGTCGTTGTGCACGCGGCGCATGTGGTCGCGCAGGTTCCACTGTCGGGGGAAGCCGTGTCCCGAGATGGAGCGCTCGCAGCCATCATAGGTGCAGAGGTAAGGCTTCTCGCCGTGGCCGTGCATGGCGTGGGCCTCGCGCTCGTGGCGGAGGAGGCAGGCGGTGGAGGAGAAGCGGGCGTTCTGGCAGCCCTCGACCTTGCAGCGGTAGGGCTTCAGGTGGGAGTCCACGAACTTGCTGCAGTTGGGATGTGTGGTTAGTGGCGAGGTCAGGGATCTGGGCGGGGTGTCGACCATGTCTTACTCGTAGTTGCACTTGAGCTTCTCGGGCTTGTGGTTGCAGCTCGCCTGGCCCTCCCACGGGCAGTGGAACAAGCCGTCCGACTGAGGGAACGCGCTCTTGTAGAGAGGGTGATCCCTGGCAGACTCACCATCGCCGCTCAGACGGCGCGAGCCGAAAGCGGGATGGGGCAGCGCGAAGCCATCCTCGCCGATGACGGGCATCATGTTTCCGTTGACATCCTCCGAGGTGACATATTGAGAAGCATCCCATTTCCGGTTCATCCTGCAGCAACCAAGGGTGTGAGAAAAACCGCTGCTGAAGACAGCGAGCGCAAGAATGTCGCGGCTTACCTGGGTGACTGGCCTGGCAGCACCGGCGAGTTCGAATCCTGGCTCTCTCCGGGCGAAGAGGCCGAAGGGGCGGCGGACCAGACATCGTCTGACGCGTCCTGAAGCCCGGGAGAAGACATGCGGGAGTCAACGGGGCTCAGCGAGCCCCATGAGTGAGGAGAGGCGGCAATGAGGCCCGCGTCGAAGATCTGGGGGTTCACATGCTGAGCCATGGCAGCGCCAAGGTCTCCAGCATAGGGGAGCCCATCCGCGAAGCCCACAAGCCCCGAGTAGAAGGCAGCGCCGTTCACCTGGGGCGAGACAGGGAGAGTGTCCAGGTCCTGAGCAATGTACTGGGCGTAAGCCGCGGAGGCGTTACCTGACATGTCAAGCTTCGACATCTGCGAAGACGTCTGGGACAGCATGGACTGGACCCTTGAGCGGCTCTTCTTGGCGGCCGACTGCGCCGATGTCTTGGTGGTTCTGTTCTTGTGGCTCCCAGTGGAACTGCGCGAGGTGCCCCTCCGCATGGGCTCCGCCGCGAGAGCCTTGCTCTCCATGGCGACGGCAGGAGTCCAGCGGGTCTGAAAGTCATCCACGGCATCCATGTGGTCCGGCTTGGGGGTGTTCTGGCCAAAGGGGAGAACAAAATCCTCGGTTTCTCCGTGGTAGTAGTCCGCGGCATCCGCAAGCTCAGGAAAGTTCTGTGATCCTTCAACTGTCGTATCCCAGGACGAACCGGAGAGGTCCGCTGGTCCTGTTTGACAATAGGAAAACATCCCAGAAGCATTGGAGGCAAGCATGTTGGCGGGAGCAAAGCTGTAGTCGCTGGGGGGAGAGGTTAGTGTCCTGTTCAACCACCGTCTGTTGCCGAGATGCGAATTAAGATAGAAAAAAGACAAAGAAAACGAGGCATCAGTGGCACAACTTTGTTCCTGCAGCGAAGCATGTTAGTCGAGGGTTCAGCACGCATGTCACAAGGGTGTTGAGTGTTGACCGACCAGCTGATCATGGTGTGTTGTCGAAGTCCATGGCGACAAGCAACAAGGTTCAAGAAAATCCAGGCATAAAAAGGGTATCCGGGCATCCTGTTGCTAGTCTCGTGGCGAGCGAGTATCCAGGGAGAAGAATCCTCGAGAGCAGGTGAAAAGTCGACGGCCTGACCTTGGACCCCATTCTCAGGCTCCTTAGGGCCGCAAGCCGGTGTTGAAGCTGTTGGTGAATCCATCCCTGGGGCGAGTGTGTGCGGCGATCGGACAGCGTCCACTTGTCAGTAGCCTGGCGTGGTCGTGTTCGTCATGTTGTTTGAATCCGCGTTGACCGAGATGGAGGCCGTTCGAATACTTGTTAGATGCTGTCGCGAGTCACAGCGTAACCCACAACCATGTCGGAAGTGTCTCGTCATCTGGAAAATCCGGTGGCAGAACAGTGACAAAAGAAATCCGCGGTTCGAGTCGGTGAGACAAGCAAAAAAAAAAAAAGCAAAGCAATCCTCGTGGTGGCCGGTGTGTCGCAAGTCCATGGCTGTTTCGGTCCACTGAGCAGAGGGGGAAAAAAAAAGCAATGTTTTGGACAGCGTCCAAGGCAGCGGAAGAGAAAGAAAGCAACGGCAAAACGAGCAAAATGGTCCAGTCCGGTGTAAGTCGTGGGCGATACTTAACTGTGAGCTCTGACGAGCGTGTCATGATGAAAACGTTTGTGAAGCAACCAGCAGGGCGGAAACCCTTTGGCTGTTCTGTCCCGCGACTCGGTCGAGTCGGATCCTGGCTCAGGTAGCAGCCGTCCATGGGCAATTCCTGGGATTGATTCAAGTGTCCGGCAAAATCAGGCTTCTCCAGGGAGCATGGAGCATCCAGGGGCATCATCCTTCAAACTGGTCCATGTTTGGGCAATCCTTGGCGTCCTGTGGTGTCGCCTCTGTCCAAGCTCGCCTCACTAAGGCGGCCGGCGGTAGTTTGTTGTTGTTGTTCGAGAGACAAAATAGAAAAACATGATGTAGAGCACAACATGAAAGCAAAGCCAAACGCGATAAAAGCACAAATGGACCTCCCAGGACAAGAAAGAAAGTAAAGCAAAATACCTCGAGGGGGTGTGAACCTCGTCCAGTTCAATGTGGTTGTAGGCGGGCATGATGGCCTCAGTCCGGGGCATAGCCATGGAAGTCATTCCTGGGGCATTCAAGAGCAGGCTGCTCGACTCCTGGGGTGTGATCCAGATGGCAACGGGGGCTCCCGCGCGTCTCAAGAGAAATCCTTGTGGCAGAGAAGAGAAGAAATCCCGGGGCTGAGCTGAAGTCGGGCTTGCACGAAAAAAGTGCGGCCAAGACGACAGATGATCCTTGGGGCGTGTGTTTGTGTGCGCGAGACAGCAAGTCCTTCCTGAGTGCGTGGCTTGCAGCAGAGAGAGAGCAAGCAGTGGAGAGAGGAAAGAGAGAGCACAGGCGGTCCGGGTGGCGGTGGAGAGCTGTTGAGGTATAAGAGCGTGGTGTGAAGGGTGCAGAGAGCAGTGACAGAAGAGGTGGGATCCAGGTGGTCGTTGGTCTTGGTGTGTTGGGCTGAAATGCTGGCGGGTTCGTTGGGCTGTGAGTGGAAAAACTAGAGGGGAAGAGCATCCAGTTGGGCAGGAGAAGGAGCAGTCGGGTTTTAATCCTTGGGGGGAAGTCAGGAGCCATCGTCGCTTCTAGCCCTGGTCGCAAGCCTTGTCGAGCGAGATATTGCGCGCCCCGCTCGAAACCTGCCCATCACCGACCTTCTTGCCGCTTCTCCCGCACCTCGCCCTGCACTTTTTCGCACTTCTCGCCCACTTCTCACCCTGCGCTCTTTTCCCCTCGCCAATCCGCGCTCCCCCCTCCTGCCCCCTTCGCCGCACTCCTGCGCGTCCACGGGCCTGTCACGTCTGGGCTGCGCTGAGCTGGCAGCAGGATCCGTTTCTCCCATTGCTCCCATAGGCCCGCAGCAAACGCCTGCGTTGCACCGCTCGCACACCGCTGCTCTCTGGCGTTGGCTTCATTGGCTTCTTGCTGCGCTTGCACTGCACTCGACGGATGAGGGGTGCCGCGGCGGGGCAGACGAGCCGCTGCGAGCCTATCACGCCCGCGGGACCATGGCTAGCCTGCGACGCTTACAGGGGGCAGGGGGCAGCAGACGACATGCCAACGCATCGCTGCAGACGAGCTAGGCCGCTGATCCGGGCCACGCGTGAGGGGAAGAAGGTCGGCTCTGTTCCCGCATTCGCCAGGCTCGGCTGCAGTCAGAGACGCCAGCGACGCCCACCTTAACCATCGCAGCATCGGACTGGACAACCCAAAAGTGCACTTTGGCAAGACCACACGGCAGTGGAAGCAGACGATTCTGCGCCTGAGCCGCCATGCATGGTGTGAAGCTGTCGCCGAGCCGAGCCTCCCTCACCACCTCGAGTCCCTGGTGCTGAAACCAATGGACGGACAGCTCACACGGGCTGACGACGACGAACACCAAACAGCACCGTTCGCTGTTCGATCTTGGCGGGTGAACCCGGCGATGGGGCATGATGGGGCATGATGGGGCATGCAGTCAACAAACGTTGGCCGACTTACCAATCCTCTTTCTCTGGCTGGATGCTCGGGACCACTCTCTCGGCCAATGTCGACCAAGCACGACCTCTCATGTGCGGGTGGGGATCCGGTGTGTTTGGATGGCCCCCGTCGAGGTGCAGATGCTTCCAGCCGACCGGGCTTTGAGTGGCAGAGCCATCCGAAGCTCATCCGTCGAGACAACCACCAAGCCTTGCGGCGATGACGGCCATCTGAAGGTGCGGGCGGCGGCGGAGGCTCGGCTCAGCTCGCCCTGCGTAGCATTGGGCCTTCACGACAGCCCAATCTCTCTCGACTTCGAAATGGGGCTGTTTTGCAGGGCCAGGTGGAGGTGGCAAACCCTCGCCGACATTGAGACCAACCTGATCGGCAAAAAGTTGATGAGCGCCTGCGTGTGTGGCACGCCGTGATTGCTGTGTTTTCCCGGCATCATTTAACTGCTGCATCAGAAGGTTACGTTTGGTGTGGAATCAACCTCACTTGCCTGACTCAAGGTGTGCCCAGGGCTGGATCTGGACCGCGCCATGGGGCGATGATGGCATCTGCCCTGCCTGGGCCTTTTTCCGCGGTTGCCGCTTCGTCCGCGATGCCATTGAGATTCCACTTCGCATGCTTGGAGGGGACTGAGCTGGCCGTGCAGCAACAAATGCCGACTTGCTCGCAGGCTGGCTGATTTGTAACCAGCTGAGCCGGGTGTGAGAAAGCTTGTTGTCGACTCGCTCGCCACCACAACATCTTAGAGGCTTTGCTCTGGTCGAGGACCGACGGCACGCTCCGCCTCCGCGATGCTCGACTTGCGTGAGTTCATGGCCGACCCCAAGTCCTCAATGCTGGGGCACACAAAACCGCCCTCGACAGTACCAGCTGGTCGCCGATACCTGCTGGAAACGAGCCATGTTAACTCCTACATCCTCTCAAAGCTGGGCGGAAACTCACCTCTCCTCATGACACCCAAAGTCGACTCACTCGTTCGAAAATCACTTCGCCCGCCTTGGTTCCAGCACGGCAGGTGTCTTGAGAGCGTCAGCCGATCCCCAAAGGCCACGGCTGAGAGGGCGCCGACACTTGGCCAGTGTACTCGGCCAGACAATGCCCAAGGTGAGACGACCTCGATGAGGTGTCCTCGGAGAGATGTTGCCGATTCGGACCTTCGCCAGCGGAAGCGTTTGATCTTACACCAGTGGCAGCGAGGTGTGGTCGATTCAGATGTTGATCAAAAGGCTTGAGTTGAGATCTTGAGATCTTGCACCAGCATCGAGATGTGTGGTCGAGCCAGATCTTGAACCAAACGCTTGAGGTCTTGCTCCGGCCTCGAGTGATGATGCCGACTCGGATCCTCGACAAAGCCCCGAGGTCTCTCACAACGACCTGAGAGAAGAGTTGCCGATTCAGATCTTCAACAGACAGCCGACCCTCGGAGTGCCCTCGCCCGGTCGGCATGTCCCGACTCTCGCCTCCCGAGGTCGGCCCCGAACCAGTGCGGCAGGTCGGCAACAGACGGCTGCCACAGCATACGGTTGTGTCCACGGACCAGCATGGGCTGAGGCGACACCACATCAAAGTCAGTAACCATTTCCGACCATGTCTCCTGGAGCACTCACTCGACAGCAAAGAGACACGCCTCATCGGCATGATCCTTGAACGTGAGTGTTCTGGTTGTCGTTGTCCTGGTGTCACCATGATGACACACCGGCTGGGCGAATCTTCAGGTCGAGAGAGTCTACGCCGGCGGAGCAGAACTTCAAGGCGCACGACTCTGGCGTTGTTTGTGCACATCGACCTTCCAACGGCGCTGGGCAAGGCTTGACACGGCACGCTGATGCCGTCTCAGCATGTGAGGCTGCGATCCTGACTGTCGTAACTGAGTTGAGGCTTGCGTCGGCACAACTTCTCTCCTGCTCTCCGGCGGGCGATGCTCGGTGGCGTGGCTTGAAACGGCTCTGCCTGCTCGGGCACCAGGCGGGCGCCTGGCTGTCCCAGCATTTGCCAGGCCGTCCTCTCCCGGCTGCTCGTCGGGTCGACCCTTGATCCGAGCGAGCATACCGGGGCTTACACCAAACCAGAGTGAAGCGAACGGACCATGGTCCAGTGGTTGGGTTGGGAGGGGGTTGGGGTCTATCGCCGGCCGCTCCAGGCGCCTTACCGGAGCAGCAGGTGTTCATGAAGTTCCGGTCGAGCAGGAAGGAGGCTGCTTGTCCATGGATCCAGGGTTGATATCTTCTCACACAGGCGAGGTGTGCACATGAGCGAGCCAGCCTGCGCTTGCGGCATGCTGGTCGCCGCCTCATGTCTTGGGTGGGTGGGAGATGCGTTGCGGCACGCCGGATGGTGCCGGGACTTTATCTCACTGAAACCGGGGCGGATGCCGAGAAACTGCAGAATCCGGGCCGTGTCGGGAACTCGAAGGGGGAAGGGGGGAACCATTGATCAGTTACAGCTTTCTGAAACACACGTGAAAGGAGAAGTAGGCGGCCGCTGCGACCGAGTCTTTATCGCTGTCTCTTCTCGGCCTCAGGTCTGCACCGCCTTGGGCAGCCTGCAGTCCGCCATGCCGGATTCGCGTCAAGAGAAGTCCTGGTCGGGCAACAAGAACCTTGGAAGAGAGGGGGGGGAGGCCAGACCATCCCACCTGGCCGTGGTTACCCCTCTTTTTATGGAGGCCGAGTTCGAGTTCGAGGGATTGCTGATTTGGACAAAAAAAAAGCGCGCTTGTCGTGCGTGGCCGCCAACCCACGCAGGGCCGAGCCAAGCAGCACTCCCCATCCTGGCCTGGCAAGCCCGGACTGGTCCGGAACGGGGACATCGGGCGGCGCATGATGGGGATGCGTGGCACCAGAACAGGACGCGGAGGGATGCGGAACGGTTGGGCTCGCAGCCCCAGGCGCAGAAGAAGCAGCGTCCCTGCCCAATGCTGCCCCGTCCCCCGAATCATATCGTGCCGTCACCGCCATTGTCTGGAACGGGATGGTGCCCTGGCACCAATCGAGGCTGCTCGCCTCGGGAGGAGGGGGGTGCCGTCTTGTGCATCGGGCGACAGCGCAATCCCGCGTGAGATCCCATCGGCGCCCAACGGTACCTGATCAGATTCCGTGATGGTGGGTTTGGTGCCAGGGAGTGGAGGGGGAGGGGGAGGGGTGGAGGGGGGGTGAGGATGGATGGGCAGCCAGTCCTGAGGACATGTCCTGGGTGCTTGGTGGGTGGGTGTAGTTGTAAGGTTCGTCTTGGGTCGGAGAAGCGGATCCGAGATGGGCAGCCCATTGGCCACTTCGACTGCTTCGTCTTTGCTGCTGGCGATCACCGAGGACGAGCGCATCGTTTGCGCCCGCTCGTCATCGCCCAACTCTATTCCCAGTTGCTCCACCCTCCGTGCGCCAAGCAGCATCACGAAACGGTCGCTGCATGCGCGACTTCATTCACACACGCACGCACACACCTCACACACCACTCAGGGCAAACCACCGCCCTGCCTGCCCTGCCTGCACTCCCCTGACCTCCATCCAGCTCACCCTCGGTTATTGTGCCCGGCAGGCTGGCTGGTGGGCGTGCACTGTCTCTGGTGTCTCGCCTGCTCGCCTCGATACACAATAGGCACCCACTCCATGGCCCATCGCATCGCATGGTGGTGCCCGCCCCGTCTGGAGTCGGCCCCTTTGGTTTGTTGCCCTGCCCTGCCGCCCTGCAGCCCTGACAGCGTCTACCTTGCCACCCAGCCCTAGCGCGGGGGGTGGACTTGTGGAGGAGGGGACCTGGCATATATCTCTCCCCATCAAGAAGAGACTCACGCTCTCAATACTCCCCTCCTCCCCTGTCCCTACCTGGACAATATCCAAACGTTGAAACAGAGCCACGTTGCTTGCTCTCCATCCCCCCATCCATCTATCCCATACCCCCCAACCTACCCAACCCCGACCCC
>MU855873.1:0-19797 GCA_033296695.1 Staphylotrichum tortipilum
TCTCTGTCTGGCCAGACGGAGACACCAAGCAGAAAAGGGGCAAGTGTGGTGGGGTCGTCGATGGGGTCGTTGACGGAGTCGTCGACGGTGTTGTCGATGGAGTCATTGACTCGGGGATGCTCCGGGGCTCAGTGGCTCAGGGGCTCCCACCAGGGTTAGGGTTGGCCGAGGGTCAGAGGCCTCTGCAGGGCTCAGCCCGTTACAAGTTATACTCGTTGAGTCGTCATCAGATAGTTGCATATACTCCCTGGGACCATTACAATGTTGTTGGACATTATAGTGGATTAACGAATATTAGCTCCATGCGGGGCACGGTGATGATTTTAGGCTCAAATTGGTGACATTTTCTGTCCTTGTCTCTAGACTTGGACGTTCGTTGAACTTGGTTGAACTGGCTTGCGCGTGTCTTCAGGGCTCTTCTCCGTACCTACCTAATTTCGGTGCGTAGGGTAGCTTGCGCCTGACCCAGGCGGCCTGAGGCATCCAGCTTACCCATCATTTCCAACAGATGTCTCCACCGCCGTCATTTTTGGTGCCCGGCGGTCGTTATACAAAGTGGAATGTAGCGCACTGTGTGAGTCGCAATCACCCCCTGAAAGCGGCCTGTGCGGACAATCTTTGAACATTGAAAATCTGGACACTGATTTCAGTCTCTACGGAATACTGTAGAAAGCGGGGGAGACACACCCGAATGATGGGGGTTCACTCCTCCAAGCTCTGTGGTGGTTGCGTGAGTGGGGTGTGGGACAGAGCGGTGATCAGCTTCCCCAATTCCACGTGCCATTACGGCTTGCGCGGGGACAGGCCGGAATGCGGACCCGGCTGGGGCCAGGGCCGATTCCGGGGCCTCGGGGTTTGGTGCGGAGCCCTTGTCGGTGTCGTCCATGTCTATGGTTTGTGGGCGGGGCAGGGTGTTGGTTTTTGATGCTGTGTTTTTGATGCCTTCAGTTTCTAGAGAAGGCGGGGCGGTTGAGCTGCGTTCGCAGACAAACCCGCAAGAATCATGATTTATGATGTTAGTGCGTAGGGTCAATGAAGTAATCCGTTTTTGGATACTGAGGACGGCAATGCTTGAACCAATCATCATGAAAATCGGGGAAGAAGCGGGAGGTTGAAAGACTGCAAAACGGAAGCACATGGACCACCAGGCAGATGAACTCAGGGCCTAAGTTTTGAGGACGGCTTCTGAAAATCTTCAATCCTGCAACCCCTCGACACTTGACAGCCGCTCTCAGACCCGACCGAAATGGAGCCCGAAGCAGCAAGCCACGAAGAAATTTGGGACGACTCGGTGCTGATCGACTCCTGGAACGAGGCGCTGGAAGAGTACAAGGTAAGTGAGCCGAGCGTCGTGGTGGTGGCTCTTCATCGCGGTCCCTTGCACCCCGATGAACGAATGGGGCTGACCCATCGCCACAGAAATACCACAGCATCCACGCCCGCGGCGGGACAGTCGACGACATCCCCAACGGCGCAGGGACCAGCAGGTAGGTCCCATACACATACAAGCCCAAGCCATCCCAGACACTGGGGAAACAAGTTCTTCGCATGGACGACCTGAAAAAAGAACGGTTTTCTCGGCCACGATGTCCCCCCCACCCCCAGCCTCGCTGACCAGCCCGTAAATCAGGACTCGGACGGCCGCCCACGCCAATGCCAACGCCAAGCCTGAAACGCGCGTGGCAGGCGATCCCATCGCCAACCCGGCAGGTGAGGACCTAGCGGCGGCGGGCGACGATGAGGGGGCAGAGGCGGAGGACGAGGGTGACGAGGAAGAGGGCGAGGTAGATGAGACGATACCCATGGACGAGAGCGACGAAACATCGTATCCGACAATCTCGGATGGCCAGGGCTCCGGACACGCGAACAAGGTGGGTACCCTCTACTTGCCTACCAAGCAGGGCTGGGGAGGAGGAGGATCAGACCGTGGGCGAGCGTGGCGGTGGGGCTTGCAGGACCGAGAAACCTGCGGAGATCTGCCCAGGCTTGGCGTGAAACACCTGCCCAGACGCCTCTCGTCCCTTTCTCCCTGGTTCCCTTGTTGCTGTTTCTCATCAACTGACGGGTTGGGCTTCAAGCAGGTTGCGGATGACGGGGGTCGGGCTCGGGGTCAGGCGCCCGGCCCTGCTGCGTTTGTTGCGCCGCCGCAGACGCTACTGGGGACAGGTGCGTGCACCCTGGAGGTTGAGGCTCCACAGAGAGGAAGATGTGCTGACAGCTAGGTTTGGGGGTCTAGTTGAGGACGAGGACTTGAAGACGCTCTTGATGTCGTGGTACTACGCGGGTATGTTCAAACTGTCCTTGTTGGTTGTTTTCTATTTGCTGACCTGGACAGGGTATTACACGGGTCTCTTCGAGGGCAAGCAACAGGCGCTGAAGAAGGCAGGCCAACAGCCCAAGGGTTCGTGAGAGTTGGCGAATATCAGCGTCAACCAGCAGGCTGCGAGAGACAGGGCACATCCTGGCGAGCTCTTCGTGGGGTTGCAATAAACGCCGATTTCGGTCGATAACATGGTATCCGGGACATGGCACACAGGTTCGGTGCCTGGGCAAATTCAGGTGGCATGCAGCAGACACACGTCTTTGGAAGCAGACGACTGTCACTTTGCCCAAGAAGTGACCAAAATCGGAAAAAAACTGGGGTTCTCCATCTTCGTAGCGAGAATGAAATCCCGTCCTTGGCTGCTGCGCCAGTGCTTGGCGTCCCAACCCTTGGGCATGTCTGAGTCCCCTGCTGCAACCCTGATCGCCGCCAAAAGCGACTCCCTGTGACAGCTCGCGTTCCAGAACCCTGACTTTCACCACGGCTGCCGTCCGTCCCACGTCTGAGCACCGCTATGGCATGTGTCAAGCCGCGCCGCCTCTTTGCCCCCCCTCTCCAGCTGCGGCTTTCGCATGCCCCAGCAACGCATTGGCACACGACACTTTCATCACCGGCGGAATGACGGATTCCACCCTCCCGACCCTTCCTGCTGCCGTGCCCAGCCCGCTCCTCGCCTTCGCCCCCCGGAAGGATTGGGAGTGAACGGGCAGGGCTGCGCGTCCTTTCCCTCTCCAAGAACCCCGTGTCGTCGCCCTACTACCGCCGAGAGACCGCCGAGCACCCCGCGTGCGCCAGGCGTCCGGGGACGTGTTGGTGAACCTTGGCCCCAAGGCTAGCATGCCTGTTCAGGCCGACGCTTTCGTTTCATGCACGGATGCCAGCTCGATTCTGCTTCGCTGCTCGATGGATCCGTCGGCTGCCTCTCAGTCTCTGTCGAGTGGCGTCGGCTGGCACGCAGGTTTCCATGGGAAGAGGTGAGGTCGGTTTGCTCGCAAGCAACATCCTGTCCCCCGCGGCGGCGACTCGCTTCGCCAAGACCTTCAAGGTCAGGCAGGCCAGCAGGATCGAAACTTTGTAAAGTGGGTCCCTCGCCTCGGGCCAGCCAACTTCCATGTCGCTCACCCAGGTCTGCTGCTGAGCAGCCAGCTTGCGTGTCCTTGATCTGGAAGAGCGCGGGCATGCGCGAACTGCTCATTGTATGCGTGACCATCTAGCCATCTAGAATTCGGCATCTTGCACGATGCATCGACCAACCGAGGCAAAAAAGCAAAAAGAAACTTGGAGCATCCCTCGCCGCCAAGGCTAGGTTGACTTGGTTGACTGGCTCACCCGACCACTCGAACCACTGGATATAACGCGATGACGCTGGTGCTCGAGTCGTCAGAAACACCCGACGCTGGCGAGGGAGACAAGGCCCTCCTGGAACCGTTTAGCGGGTCGGGTTCGCTGGCCGCCGCCCTGCCGCCCTGGGTATTCGACATGCCGGGCGGTTCCCGTTACTCCATCGAGAGGGGATCTGTGGCTGCCGTTGCTGCGGCCCTGCGGCTCCTAAGCGCTCCGGGCCAGGCCCTGTGGCCGCATGTTTCTGCTGTTTCTGGCTGATGGCTGACCGCGACGACAGATTGGTGACGGGCCTTGTCGCCCTCGTCCATTCTCCGCAAAGCCACGGAATGGACGATGCGGACAACCTCCTTGGCGATATCTCTGATGTGCTGGACACCTGACCATCTCTGCCACTTTTGCAGCTCGTTCCTGGTGGCGTCTCCCCAGCGCACGCGCTCAAGCTTCGCAGCATCAGAGACTCGCCATCGGGGCCAGCTCCGGGGCCAACACCCCTGTCACCCCTCCGCCATCCCATCTTCAGCCGCCCGTGCACCCGGGGCTTGGCGAAATGCCAAACACCATCCTGAGACGGTTGTGTCACAGCACGCCTCCTGCTCCCACCCCTTGGGTCCGCGCTCGGCGCCGCCCCTCTGGTCCCCCCAGGCGGCTCCAAGCAGCACCAAGCACCCCCAAGCTGCGGGCATGGACTGGCTAGGACGGGCATGGACTGCCTCGCCGCAATTGCCCAGCCCGCACTGCACAGACACCCCAGACGGCCGGCCAGGGCGTGGCAGGGTGGTGACCGGGGGGTGTGGGAAGGGAGGGGAGGGGACGAGGGGGCGACGCCGCTACCACGGTGATGCCTTCCCGACTGTTTCGAGCCCTCTCAGGTCTGCCCCCCCTTGTCCCCCCTCGCCGGCCGGGATCTTCGTCGAGTTCACAGCCTGGGATGCCATGTTCGAAGATCATCATGCTGCGATTTAAGCCCTGCCAGGCCCCCTCCAGGTGGCCACCCTTCCTCTCAAGAAGTCTTGTTTCTCCTTCTCTTCTCCCCCATCTCCTCTTCCACCGTTGCCTTCTCTGTGTGTGTTTTCGCTCATTTGGTTGATCCGTTCTTTTTCTTTCTCTTTTCCTCCAACCTATTCGATTCGACACGAGCAGGGACTCGCTTTGGCATCCAGACTACCAATTATTTCGACCCGTCATCCATCTTTCCCTCGAACGACTCCCCCGAGAGAGAATTAAAAAGAGAACAGAAAAAGGAGGCATCATGAAGTTCTCGACAGCATCGGCAATGGCGCTGGGCTTCGCGCCCATGGTGTTGGGAAAGCTGGCCAACAACGTCTACCCCGTCCGGCGAGACGGCCACAACAAGCAGGCCGCCTCCGTCAACAGCGTCGGCGCCAACAGCGTCCGCGCCTCGCAGGCCCAGATCGCCGAGCTCGCCCGCCTTATCGGCCTCAACACCGGCACCGGCACCTCCATCAACTTCCTCTGGGTCAACCTGGGCGGCGGCGCCGCCACCACCGTCGTGGGCGCCGCCTCGACCGTCACCGTCACCCAGACCGTCGCCGGCGGCGCTGCCGCCACCCCGCCCGCCGCCGTCGTCACGGGCGAGGCCGGCGCGACCACCGCCGCGCCTCCCGCTGCCACCGGCGGCGCCGTCGCCGGCGCGGCCACCCACACCATCACCGTCGGCGGCCCCCAGGGCCTGTCCTTCAGCCCGCAGCAGATCTCGGCCGCTATCGGCGACACCGTCATCTTCACCTTCCTCAGCCAGAACCACACAGCCACCCAGTCCGCCTTTGACACCCCTTGCGTCGCCCTCGACGGCGGTATGGACTCGGGCTACAACGCCAACCCCAACAACACCGTCAACCCCCCGCCCCAGGTCGCCATGCAGATCATGGTTGACACACCTCTCTGTATGTCTTTCACCTCCCCCCCTTTCTTCCAAAACCATCACCCCCAAACTAACCAATTCCACAGGGTTCTTCTGCCGCCAAGGCAACCACTGCGGCCGCGGCATGGTCTTCTCCATCAACCCGACCGCCGCCAAAACCCACGCACAATTCCAGGCCCTCGCCATCCAGCAAAACGGTAGCGGCACGGGCTCCGCTATCACCGGCAACGCTCCGGCCGGCGGCGAGGCCGGCGCGGGTGCTGGTGCGGGTGCCGGCGCTGGTGCTGGCGCTGCCGCCTCCCCTTCGCTCGCCACCCCGCCTGGCGCGACTGCCGTCGCGGGCGCGGGCGGCGCGGCCAGCACTGGTGTGGCGATGGGTACCGGCCAGGTCGCGGCTGATGGCTCGTGCCTGTGCGCGGTGCAGTGCAGTTTTGGGGGGTTCCCGAATCAGGCGGTGCAGGGGAGGGATAGCTTTGGCGGGTTTGGTGGTGAGTTCAACTCTTTCTGGTCTCTGATGACATAGGATGGATGGATGTGTGCTGACAAGGTTTGACACAGGCGCCGTCCCCATGGCCATGGTCAATGCCGCTCCCGCGCGCAAGGCATAAGGGGGTGTGAGGAGGGTTGAGTGTTGTAGGGAATGAAAACATCAAGCGAGCATTCTAGTTGGTGCTGTGATTTGTGTTTCTTAGGGGTGTGGGTGGGGTGGTGTTGTGTGTTGTGGGCGGAAATACCAATTTTCTGTAGATTTTACTTCTTTTCTTTCTCTTCTCTTTTTCTTTCTCCTTTGTTGTTTTCCCCTCCCGACCCTGCCTGCCCTAACCCCCCAACCAACCTGGGTGTTGTTGTCGTGGGGGGGCAGGCGAATTGTGGGAGGGAGGGGAGAGGGGAATGGGTATATGACTGGCTCGTATTTTTTGGTTCTGGATGCACAAATCTTAATACATAACAACATCGTCTGGTGGAATGGAGAGAAAGCCTTTTTTTTCCTGGTTGAACTGTTTGACTCAGATCTGGCGTGGCAATTGTGAGGGTGGTGTGAAACTGCCACGGGCGATCACCCAAACGGCATCTGGCGCTGAGCCGCGTGGACTTGCCTGGCTGGGAATGACTAATTACCAGAGATATGGATGCGCGACTGCGGCGGGCGCGGCTCCATGTTTCTATCCTCATCCCATCTCGCGTCCGTTACGGCAAAGTCGACGGTACTTGCATTTAGCGTCGTGGGGATGAGGCACAGCAGGACGGGGGGAGGATCGGTCGACAGACTTGTCCACAGCAACGGGATAGGAGGCGCAGCGGCTGGAGGAGGGGGTGTACAAAGTCGTTCAAAGCAGCGCTGACCACAATGACAACCCGAAGGCCGTGGATAACAGATAGGAGAGAAAAATGCAAGTTGACCATACCCAGATTTGCTGCGCCTATTGACATAAAGGGAGGGGGTGGGAAGGAGGAGGAGGAATGGCAGGGGGTGGGCAGGGGAAAGGGGGGGAAGCGTCTTGAACCAAAGTTTGCCCGCAACACAATGCATCATGCCGTCGTCGTCTACGCCTCCCTTGATGAAGAAAAAGCCAGCGAGCGATCCCGCCATGATCTGTGTCTGCGCCCAATGCACCAAACCCACCAAGTCTCCAACGGTATAATAAGGATGGTGGTGGAGGAATGGGAAAACCCCCCACCCACTGCCGTGTTGACGCCGGATCCAAACTCCCCCCTTTCCTTCCCGCCCTTCCCGCCGCCTTGAAACAAGTTGCGTTTCCCGATGTCGCCGTAAAAGATGTCGTCTCAGTCATTCGGGGTCGGTTGGTTGCTTCATTTCTTGTCGGCCGCAACCTCGTTTTTCTTGGCGTCGGCTGAAGACGCGGCGGTTAGTCAACATACTGGGCGCGTGCTGGGTGTGGACCAGGGATTTGATGGTCCGACGAGGACGTTGCCGGTCGGAGTCGGGGTTCATCATACCGGCAGCCTGCTTCTCGCGCATCTTCTGCGCGGCAACCTCCTTCGCCTTGGCCAGCTCGCTGCCGCTCATGCCGTGGCCCTTTTTCTGTGAACGGGAGGCGCTTGTTAGAACAGAGTGTTGATCACGAATCGAAAGGCCTGGTCTCGCAGACGTCGAATAGGGGGAGGGGGCGAGGACGAACCGCGGCAGCGAGTTTCTTCTGGGCGGCCTCGCGGGCCTTGTCGCGCTGGTTGCCGCGGGCCATGTTTTTCGACGACGAGAGAGTGGATTCGTTCGTTCGACGCGAGCGCGCTAGATGTCGTTCGGAAGGAGGGGAGTCTCGCGCTTAGCGGTTGCGTGTGGTGAGATGGGTCGGCGGGATGGGGGTGTGGGAGATGGATTTTGATCGCGAGCCGGGCAGCGAGAACCCCGAAGGCTGCCTCTCGGCCACTTGTTGCCAGGTGGTGGCGGACGAGGCTGTGCACGCGACTTTTTTGGGCGCTTCAGGTGGTGGGTCTGCTGATGCGCGGTTCAAGAGGGACGCATGGCCGCCCAATGAACACCCCCAATTCCCTGTTCGTCTCTTGACGCGCGGAAACCTGCGCTTTCGTGGTTGTAGCGGGCGGCAGTTTCTTGCCTGTCATTTCCCATGGATATCGTGGAGGGGTCTGTACTCCGTACCCAAAAATAGCCACCAAGAGAATGGATTCCTGGCGGTTCGGTGTGTTCAAAGACGGTTTCGTGCGCCATGGCGCGAGTCATCAGGCAACGTTTAACCCTAACCCTTTTAGCTTTTCAAAGCCACAGCACATGGTCTGTGAGTCAACGCCAAGTTTCCAAAACCCCAACCACCACCAACAACCCACATCAAGAACTCTCTCCCTTTCCCCGGTCCACGCGACGCCAGCAGTTTGGTGCACCATGCGGCGACTTTTGCCACTTCAGATCCGTCTCGCCCCTGGTTCCTGATCGTGCCCTCGATGGAAGATGCGGTTTCCCACATTCAGCCACAGGCCGCGGTGGTGGGCGATGGCTAAAGGCCTGAAACGGCCTTGGTTTGCTCCCAGCCAATCAATGGCTCCGGACAGGGCTAGCCTTGGAGATGCCATGCTCCCCCCATCTCAACCCCGGCTTCTGTATGGCGACGGCAACAGGTCTCGCATCGAACGGGGCCGTCCGAACCATTGGACCACAGCGATCGACAGCTCGCACTCTGCGCTGCCAGCTCAACACACCATCACCAGTGACTCCGAGGTGGCCGTATGTTGCCCTGCTCCACCGTGGCCATGACCACACGCCTCCGTCCGCGCTGCGTCGAGGAGGCATGCCGCCGACATGGCCGCCCACGCCGGCAAGTTGCTGCTGCGACCGCCCAACTCCTGCTCAGTTAGCCGCATCAGGCCCCTGTCCGCCATCTCCCTTTCATGAAACATGTGGGCGTGCCTGGGTGCCGTCTGCCCTGAGCCGTTACAGCGCCTACGGCTTCATTGGCCACAGAAGCAGGAAACTTTCTTGCTTAATGCGAAACGCATGGGGGCGACATCCGCCGACCAGTTCCTCTGCCCGCCTGTTCCCCTGCTGCCGCTGTCCCCATGGGCTGCCCCCATGAGCTGACCTTTTTCTTTATTCGGCGTTTAACTGCTGTGACAGTGGCAGCACTTCCTATTGTTATAAGGCCGCATGCCACCGCAGCAGCACAAAACCCGGTTTTCCTGGCCATCGCCTTTGACGCGCCGCCATTGTTGTGCCTCTCAACAATGAGAATGTCTTCCTATTGACCCATTGTCTGCTCTCTTTTCCTTCGTCCGCTTCTTACAACCGCCTACGGCCTGGCTTGCCACTCCTCGTTCGACGGGATCCTTGTGCTTTCTTTTGCTCCTCCTCCAACATAACCTCTCGTCAGCCCGACCAGTCACCCAGCCTTTTGCCCACCTGGCAGCACATCTTTCACTCACCATTTCCGGCACTCCAAGAACTGCAGGCAGTCCACTGATTCGGATTACACACTCTCTGTAAGTCTACATATACCGCTGCCCTCAAGTCCCTCGCTCTCCACCACATGTCCGCATCACGAATCCGTCAAGACCGCCCCTGGTCATGGCTTTCTCGCCCTCCGAGATGGCTCGGTGCCCAACGGTGCGTTCCGAGGTCTCCGACCTGTCAGATGGCTCTGCCTACTGGCCGCGGCATGCCTCAGTGGTGTCTCTCTATGAGGACGCCGTGGATTTTGTCGAGAATGAGCCCGCCCCAGAAACACCGACAGACGCCGGATGCTACTGCCCACCACCGATGCCACCGACCGGTGTGGCCTCATCGCAACCTCCGCCGTTGCCGCTCGCGCAAAGGAGGTTTTTGGACGCCTCCGACGGGGCGGGTCCAGGACAGCCTGCTGGGTTTCAGTCCTGGGCTCGGCTTCGATATACCCCCTCGCACGCTGGCAGCTCATCACCACCGCCGCCATCACCTCCTCCTCAAGCGAGGATTCCACCAACCACAGCAAGGATAGGGGCCGTGAACCGTGCAGAGGCTAACAGGATACCAGACAACTCTCATTCCACCAAAATGTTTAGTCTCGGGCAGGACTCGAAGCTTCTGGGGGCCGGTCACGTCATCCTCAATGTGCTCCGGGCCTTCAACATCGTCGGCCTCATTGCCGTGATGCTGTCCAGCATGGCGATGCCGATCCTCTCCATCACAAAGGGCAATTTCTTCTTCTTCGACATGATCACCCACTTTTTTGTCTTCTTCTTCGCCGGCTTTCTCCTCGTTTCGGAGCTGCCGATGCCGTGGAAGTTCATCAAGGGCTGGTACGAGAGGTGCTGGCCCGTGCTCGGCCCGGACCACTCGCTCGCGTGGCTCGGCTGGGGCATGGTGTTCATCGGGTTCCAGCCGCTGGGAGACTACTGGAAGCCTGGGTACTCGGTCGACATCATCGGGCTACCGTGGTGGCGCGCCATCCTCGCGGCGAGCATCCTCTGCGTCACCTTTGGCTTCTTCAACATCGTGGCCTCGGTGGTGTTCCGGATCCCCGCGAGCAAGACGGAGAACGGGCTAAAGGTGACAGTGCGGCAGATCCGCTCGCACGGCACGCTCGCGATTCAGTACGCCACCAAGAAGAGCCTCGACATGAACGAGAGCCTCATCTCGCACCTGTCGCCGCCGCACCGCGACAACTTCTCGGCCCGCAGCTGGAACAAGGAGGCCGAGGTGGAGCCGTCGTCGGCGGTCAAGCGCATGACGCGGGTCCTCAACCCCCGAAACTTCCGCAAGTCGCGCATCCAGATCAGCAAGCCGATCCCACAAAACAGGGACATCGAGCACGGCGGCTTCAGCAGCCAGGGCCAAAGCCGCCACTCTGAGGACGACGTCCTGCAGCGGCCGCCGAGCGCGATGCACCCCTCCAGGACTGGCTACAGCGGCGACAGCCGATACAGCGCGGCGCACATGGACCACTTCTGAGCTTGCAGCTGCGGAGACAGGGAGGGAGAGGACGGCGGAGCACGTCTCGCCTGATTTCTTTCGTATAGATTGTCCATCAACACAGATCACTACATCACGGGACTGGCATGATACAAGGGCAAAGTGAGGGCCTGGAGAGGGAGGACTGGGAATGGGATGGGAATGGGGGCGTTTTGGGGTTCTGGCTTGCTGTTAATACCCGTTGCTTTAATATTTATCTTCCTTTGTCTTCTCGCCCTGAGTTGGTCCACAGTTGGGGGATGGTGAGGTCACGGGAATGCGTAATTTAAAGAGGGTAAATCTGAAGAATCAATCTACTGCTCGGCCTGAGGTTGAGCATGTTGCAACTCCGTGGTGTGTAGGCCTTGCTGCCGTCGGCGTGGGGACTTTGGTGATGCTCCCCTTTTACTAACAGATGTTGGTTGTGATTGGCGTGGCAGACGTTAGGCATTGATGTACAGATTAGGTCCCGCAGGCTCGTCGGGCGGGAGGCATCGACTTGTGTGTGGCACGTGCTCGGCTCCCCTGCAGCTCATCGGCCGCCACCGAGCAAAGTCCGAACCGGTCAACCAACCTCTGCTTCTCTCTGCCTCTGCAGGTCGGCAGCTCCCAACGATATTATCGCGGCAACCTGCTGCATTCCATTCCGGGTTTCCCCAGTATCTACGAGACGCTCATCAAGAGGCGCTACCCGGAGACCATAGGCCCGGTTCCCCAGCACCTTTGGCCGTCAATTGACTCGACCACTTCTCCTCTCCTCGACACGGCAAAGGGCCAGCTGGGAACAAGTCACCACCATCACGACACAGGTTCTTGGGCACCACAGCCACTCTGGTTCCTTTTTTCGCTCAAACCGAAAATCTACAAAGGAGCTTCCGTGCATGGTGAATGCCTTGTGATTGAGGCCTTGGTCCAGCAAACGCGAGCCAGCCAGGCTGGTTTGGTGGAGGAGGGTTTCTTACTTGCCCGAGGGCAACAGCAGACCAGGAACGGTCCAGCAGCGCCCTCGGCGCCGGGCTGGCCTTTGCGACTGGGAAAATAGCTGTTTGCCCGTTGCCTATTGTTCTCGTCTTCTGAATAAGGGCCCGCCCGCCTCTGAGATTTGCCTGCCCGTGCCTTCGTGATCCGAATCTCACGAGGCACATCCTTCCTGCACAGGCCCTCCCGCAGGCAGCAAGCACTCCACGACCGCCGCCCAATTGATGCGGACTGGTGCTTGACTGATCGTTCGACTCGCACACCGTTACAACCCACTGCCCGCCGCCCGACAAAACCATGGCGGACAACGGGGCCGACGTGGCCGACGACTACCGCCAGGCCCTCGAGGACCTGACGGTCAACTCCCGCATTGAGATCGCCACCCTCACCAACATTGCGCGTGAGAACGCGAGCCACGGCTTCGCCATCTCCGAGGCATTGTCGAACCACATCAAATCGGTATGCTTGCTCGACTGTACCTCCCGTGACCTTGGTTTGGGCGCAGTTTGGAAAACGGGTTTCCGAATGACCACGCGACAGAGCGAGTACAGAAGCTGACGTAGACCACCAGGTGCCTCCTCACCGGACCCTCCCTGCCCTCTATGTCCTCGATTCCGTCGTCAAGAATGTCCCCACGCCGTACGCCCTGTATTTCGGCCCGAAGCTCTACTCGATATTCATGGGCGCATATACAAAGGTTGACAACAGCACCCGCCGCAAGATGGACGAGATGCTCAAGACTTGGAAAGAACCGGTGCCCGGCTCCATCTCGACAAAGCCTGTCTTCCCCCCCGAGCTGGTCCGGCCGATTGAGAACGCCCTGATGGGGGCACGCAACGCCTTTGCTGCCCGCCAGAATTCAAACTTCCAGGCGCAACAACAGCTCATGCGCGGCCGCCAACCCGCCCCCAGCCGCGAGACGCCCACCCCGCCCACCGGCAGGCCGTATCAGCCTCCCCCTCCGCAGCAGCAGAACCAGCAGCAACCAGCCTATCCCGGATCCAACGGACACCGCCCGGATACGGCGCCGGCCCAGCCGCAGCAGTCGTATCCGATGACCCCCGCCAACGTAGGTACCACCCTGGCTCTCACGATTGTTCAGGCCTGATGCTAACAACATACCCAGGGCCCAAATGCGATCCCTCTCCGCGCAACACCACAGCCTGCACCCTCAGCTGGGCCGTACCCGCCCTACCAGCAGCAGCCGCCCGCGGGGCCCGTCTATGGCGCTCCCCAACCAGGAATAAGCATAGACAAGTTGAAAGATGATGTCCAGCGACTGATCATCGCGGAGAAGGCGGAATTTGCACAAGATCCACTTGATACTAGTAAACAGACGAGACTGAAGGCGTTGCTGGACTTGCAAACCATAATCCAGAGCCAAGACATGCCTCAGGATCAGTTGATGATCATAAACGATCGAGTTGCTGAACTTGCCGTAAACATCCGCCCACAGCAGCAGCAGCAGCAGCAGCAGCAGCAACATCATCATCTTCATCAACAGCCCCAAGTCTCGGCTGGCCCTGCTGGCCCTGGTGTCGCCGCCCCTTACCTGGGCGGCGCTTCCCCCTACACCACCCCAACACCGCCAGTCGTGTCGCAGCAGCCGACGCCCGTGCCCTCGGCCGCGGCCGTCGTCGCGGCAGCCCTGGCGCGTCCCCAGTCTGCGACGGCAGCAGCAGCGGCACCGCGGCCTCCTCCTGCTGGCGGCGGCGTCTCGATTGACGCCCTCCTCGGGCAGGGCGCGCTGGCCGCCCTCATCTCGGGCGCCGCGCGCAAGTCGGCCACGCCGCCGGTTCCGCCGCCCGGACCTGCTGTCCCGCCTAGCATCCCCCCGAGCGCGGCCGCCGTCATTGCTGCGGCGCTAAGGTCGCCGAGGTTGAATGAACCGCCCAGGCTGGTGGCGGCGCCGCCTCCTCCTGCTGCTGCGGCACCTCCGGCGGGAGATCCGTCGGCGCTGCTGACGATGCTGAGACAGTCGGGCTTGATCAAGCCCGGTCTGACGCCGACGCCGCCGCCGCCGGGGGCTGGGTTTGGGGGGTTCCAGTCGCTGGGTGGTGCGGTGGCGCCGGGGAATGGGCAGTTGAGTGTTGCGTCGCTGAAGAGGTGAGTCTATTTTGCACTATCCGGTGATGACACAAGCGTGAGAGTAGGACTGACCGCCGCAGCTTCCGCGCGCATCTCATCCCGCGCCTCTACGACGACCTCGGCCCGCCCTGCTCCCAGTGCGGCCGCCGCTTCCAGACCACCGACGAGGGCCGCCGCAAGAAGACGGCTCACATGGACTGGCATTTCCGCGTGCACCAGCGCATGGCCGACGCCGAGCGCCGCGGCCAGCACCGCAGTTGGTACGTTGACGAGCTGGTACGTATCTCCCCCCTCCCCCTAAACCTGTTGGTGATATTGACCCCCGGCAGGACTGGATCCGCACCCGCGAAGCCATCGACACGGATTACACCGACCCGTCCACCTCCTCCACCCAGCCCTCCAGCGGCAGCGCCGTCCCCGGCGGCGGCGGCCCCTCAACCTCCTCGAGCGCGGCAGCGGCCAACAGGGTGCCGTACATCCCCGTGCCAGAGGACAGCTCGCGCGTGAGCAGTGCATGCCCGATTTGCCAGGAGAAGTTTGAGATGAAGTGGCTGGATGAGGCGCAGGAGTGGGTGTGGACGGACGCGGTGAGGGTCGGAGGGAGGGTGTTTCATGCGAGTTGTTATGGGGAGGCGTATGGGGGGGTGCCGGGTGCTGGGGCGGGGTGGGGAGGGGGGGTGTTGGGGAAGAGGAAGGCTGAGGTGAGTTGATCCTTTTTCCTTCTTGGAGCTCTTCCTTTTTTTTTGCTACAGGGTGGTTTTGCTGACTGGATGGTACAGGATGATGCTGGCGGTGTGAGGGGGAGGGTGAAGATGGAGGGATGGTAGAGGAGTGGTGGCTCATGTGGTGGTTTCATGGATGAGGGGAGGACGGGGGGAGTGCATTATCATGGCGCGGCAGCACTGGCGGGGGATGGCGGTTTGCTTTTTTGAGAGTGGGAATGGAGGTTGATGGTAGATGGTTCCTGGCTCTGGTCTGACTCTGACTCGCGATTTGATGTCGCCTGGGCAGCCACCATTGCTCAGGTGGGAGGTGGGAGGGTTGGGTCAGACAGCGAAGTGGTGAGGAGCTTAAACAGGAAGGATGGCTGCTGGCGCCTGTTGCTGTATACCAAGTTGGTAGAGGGCATGGGAACAGTGGCGCGTAGCGAATATAGTTCATGGAGGACAACGTGTGTTTCTAGGCAGCCAGATGTGATCGGCGAGAAAATGGTATGCGACCTCCTGGAGGGGAGGTGTATGGTGGAACTCGAGGCAGGGTCAGGGGGTGGGCGGTATAAGTCAGAGTGGCTGAGGGCACATGTGAGAGATGAATATCAGCTCTCTGGTCTTCATTTAGGCTCAGGGATATGCGGCTGGTTTTGTGTCCCCTCAACAAAAACCGATCGTTCTCGAGACGGGAAGGCGGATAGCCCGGCCGCTACTTCTTCAGTCAAGTCGAATCAAGAACGCGGTTGTGCCATATCTTGTGATTTCCTCACGTCGGCCATCTGTCTAAGTCGCTTTAAATATCTACACAAAAAGAAAACAAAGGTATTATCGCTGTAACAGCAAGTCCAAGTCCACGCCAAAACACCCCCAGTCAAACAAACAAACAAACACCATCACCCTCCCCTCACCCCCTAGGTATTAACCCTCATACACCCAACCCCCTAACCCGCCACATCTGCATACCAACTCACATTCCTTCCCTTCATCCTCTTCCCCCCTCCCACTCCACTACCACCCCCATTACTCCCACCCGCGCCAACGACAACAACCGTATTCCCCAACCTCCCCCCACCCTTCCCGCCGCCCTCGCTACTCAGCGTCGTCGTAATCCCGTAGTCCACCTCCACCCTTACCTCCGACATGGGCCGGTGCTCGGGGGGGATGGTCACACCCCCTTGGTTCGAGACGCTCCCTCGCCCGCCGTTGTTGGACGTGGTGCTGGTGTTGGAGGTCGTCAGGGAGAGACCCGGGGCGGGCAGTGGGGGGGGAGGAAGGAGCGGTGGCAGGTCCTCGTGCATGCCGTGGTGGTCGAGGCCATGGCGCTTGGCGGAGTAGGTCGAGGCGTCGTCGTCGTCGGTGGGGAGGAAGGTGCCCGAGTTGCTGGAGACGGGGGAGGCGCGGGAGGGGGCGGTGGTGGGGCTGCCGAGGGAGGGGGCGAGGGCAGCGAGGGAGAGCTTGGTGGTGGTGTTGGGGGGGGTGCTGGTGGTTGGGGTGCTGCAGCTGAGGGTTGGGGTGGAGGGTAAGGGCGAGGGTAAGGGCGGGGAGAGGCGCGCGCGGAGGCTGCGCGGGGCGTCTTTTTTCAGGGTGGGCTTGTCGTCGTCGTCGTAGTCGTCGTCGTTGTCGGGGAGGCGCTGGCGGGCGGCGCGAGGGGGGATGGCGCTGAGCTCGTCGCCGCTGGTGCGCGTGTGGTTGGGGCTTGGGCCGCTGCCGCCGCCGCCGCCCGCGGGAGTGTGCTGGCTGCGCGGGCGTGAGAAGTGACCTGTGTCGTCGGTTACGGTGGACGTGGTGCTGTCGCGCGAAGTGATCCAGTTGATTACAACGGCGGAGAAGAGGACTGTGGGGAAAGTCAATTGGGTTGGAAGGAGGGTAAAAGGGGGTTGGAAGGGGTAGAGAAAAGTGGCAAAAAGGGGTAAAGGGGGGCACGGACTGTCGCTGTTGCAGCACATGAGGCAGACCCAGCCTGGCTCGCCGTTAAGGCCCACGAGGACAGAAAGGTTGCTTTTTTCTGTCAGTTCCATCACGTTGTGTGGACGGGATTCAGGGAGACATACACAATGCTGCTGGCCAAGGTGCAGATACATCCGATAAAGGTCCGCATGGCCATAGTCCGGAGCTTGCGGCTGCCGGGAGCGCGTTCGAAGTTTTTGTACGAGTAGAGGCCTGAGTGTGTGAGCGGCGTTCTAGTTGTAGTTGCGGCCCCGGGGGGGGGGGGGGGGGGGGGGGTTAGCGACTTACTCGATAGCGGCTTGAGGAAGATGATGGTGAGATAGATCTGGCGCAAAGTTAACCAACTTGACCCTTCATCTTGGACCAAGGCCAGGCTTACGTTGACAAGCAGGTCAAACACAATCAAGGGGATCATGGCCGGGCGTTGCATGCCGATGATGCACTCGCCATTTTCCACTCTCGCAAACCGGCTGTTGGACCGTCAGTAGGTACTCCCGTGTGAGTTCAGAGGCGGATTGGCTTACAGAACAAAGTTGGGCACGACAACGATGCAGTACGCCCCTGACTGGTGTTAGTGCGACTGAGAAGCGAACCCAACGCAAACAAGCTCCTGGGTGCTTACCAATCATGCCAAACGAGTTGAAGAGGTACAGCTTCGACTTCATGCGCGGCTTCTTGTTACTCGATCGAATGATGTACTGCCGAGAGTCAGCCGAACTGCCCTCACTTCTCGAACGGGATCGAGGACTCTTACGGCCTTCTCTACCATGAACATGTAGATGAGCTGAGGTGGTTCTGCGAGTTAGTCCCGGCTTGCGGCAACTCAGGGGGGACGGTACGAACGATCTGTGGGCGGAATATGTCAGCGTTTCCTCCATCACAACATCTCGTCAACCACTAGGGATCGGAGGAGCGTACCTTTGTCGTGACATAGCATGTCAGACACAGCAGGATGGCCGACTCGCATACTTGGCCCGAGTAACCGACACCGAAGCCGAACTGGAGGATGGCGGTGGCGAGAACGAACAGAAATGAATCTGCGTAGATGGCGAAGACGACTAACATGATCCAACCGAGTCAACACCAACCCTGAGCCTGTCAAAAAAACCAAGGGGTTACCGAGGGAGGCACGCACGCCATTGAACGAATGGAAGCTGCTTCCACGTCTTGACGGCCATGTATCTCTGGGCTACAACACCGCCACCACCGTGTTAGTTATTCGTCGTCAAGCAGACCGTGTTTGATAGACCGGTTAGAAGACACCCAGAAGGGAGGCTTTCCCCAGAGGGGGAGGGATCGTCATCGGCTTACTCGTAAAGACGGAAAGGGCCGAGGCGGATAACACGGCGAGCACGACGCTGATGACCAGGCCGGCCAGGGGCTCGCTGGACCCAGTGTCCGGCGAGTGCCGTAGGGCGAGGGCGGAGGAAGCGGATGAGGGAGCCATGGCCGCGCCGAGCAGACGCCCGTCTCGAGGGACGGACGAGAGCGGAGGAGGATGATCGGGCGGCGGGGAGGGCGGGGAGGCTCTGCGAAGATCACAGGTCCGGGAGACGGGGAGGAGGAGGCATGGGCGCACTTGTGCGGTTCCTGCAACAGTTTTCTATATGGGAAAGAGATGGGCGGAGGGGAGATAGGGAGGGAGGCATGTGACAGGGAAGGGGGGGATGGGATGGATGGATGGAGGCGAGGTTGGTCCCTCCATCTTGCCCATCCACGTTCCTCTGCCAAACGGCGGCGGCCGGCGGGAGGAGGGCCTAGACGTGCATACATGTTGCATGTAACTAGATACTGTGTAGGTCTGATTAGCAAAGCGTGGTTTGCTTTACGAGGCAGGGAAGGGCACCCGGGGGCGCAAACGTGCAGGTGGGCTGAACGGAAAGTCGACGGGAAGCGGCAGGTCTCGATCACGTCTGGCGTCCTGGCACATCCGAGTCCCAGACATGGGAAGACTGTTCCGAGCCAACGGCAGGGAGCGGGCAGGGTGCCGACTGGTGCCGAGGGGGTCAGCCACGAGCGCAGGTTCAGCTGCGACGCTACACACACCGCACACAGCACACGGCACCTGTACTTATTGGTACAGTACGGGTACAGGTTGTAGAGGACATTGCTGTTCGTACGGACGGGGCGTCGTTTGCCCATCTGGGCCCAGAACGAGAGGGACAGGATGGCTTGCATACGGAGGTTCGGGGCGCTGTTTCAAAGACCACGATCAGTGAGCGAGAGGCAGAAAGCAGAAACGAAGCCGAGATGAGTGTGGCGGGCTGGCGTCGCTCCAGGAAGTCTTTTCCCCCCGACAAAAGGAAGCCGGGGCTTGTTTGTCACACAAACAACTCACCCGGAGGCAGCGCCATCGAGTCGTGGATCCAGCGCAGCAGGGCATGTTGAGCTGTTCCTGAAAGTCTTTTTCGTGCCCGGCCTTATGCCTGTCGTCCCATATCGTCCTGCTCAGCCTTGTCATTCCCCTCTTCCTCCTCTTCTCGGTCTCCCTTGCCTGCAGGAGGAGAAACAACAACCACACCAGCACACCACACCACACCATGTCCACAATCACAATGCCCTCCCCCGCCCTCCCCCGCTCTCCTCCGCTCAGAAGCACACACAAAGTGCACCCCCGCGATTCCTGCGCAGCATTCAGTTCTGGACAATCCCCATATCTCCTCGATCTGACAAGTCAGATGCCAGGGGGAAGGGCGCCACTGGCTGATCAGCGCCGAAACAGGGCCCCCCGTCTCTCGAGAAAAGCATCGGGGCGCATCCCGTCTCAGCGATAGCCGAGAGCTGGCGCTAAGCCCATCGCATCGGGCAAGGCATTAGCTCAGCCCAACATCCCAGGCCGGGGAGGGGTGACGGGGGAGGGGAGGGGATGGGGGGACGGAGGGAGCTGCCGGCCGATGACTTTGACGCCCGCCTGCAGGGCCGGCCGGGGACCCGAAAACACGAGATTGGGGCAGCACGGAGAAGATGGCGGGCGAGGGAGGGTTTGGTGGAGGGCCGGCCAGCAGGTCGCCGCCCTCCTGCCGTCTTGTTTTGTTTCTTTTTTCTTCTCCCTCTGCGTGTGATCTGGACTCTTGAGCGCCATCTCCAATCGCCATATCGACGCCAGGCAGCCTCCACGGCTTGAACC
>MU855874.1:0-19763 GCA_033296695.1 Staphylotrichum tortipilum
GGGGGGGACGAGAGAAATTATGATGATTAGGTGGCCTGTTGCTGGCATGAAATGTACTGGGACTGCATCCCGCGCTGCTTCAAAAGCTCGATGTGATGCTGGTGGACCTGGGAGGGATGTGAGATGGATGTGAGATGGAGGGTGAAGATTTGTGGGGATGACCAAATCGGGCTCGCCGCGGCAGGGGCACTTTGTCATTTAATAGTGGGTCGGTACCCCACCACAGGCAGGGCTGCATCCAGCTCCAGGGTATTCCAGGGTTGCAGGCATCATCAGCTCAGGGACCTCAACTCAAGCTTCACAAACACCCATCTCCCTCACCCATACCTCTCACCTCAACCACCACCCCGACCATCATTGCTCAGTCAACATGTCCAAGGAGCAGCTCTTCCAGCTGCTGCCGCTGCCCGACGACGGGCTGCAGCAGGTGCTCGAGTACGCGACGACGCTGTCCAAGGAGGAGGCGGCCGAGCACTTTAGCAACATGCTGGGTGACTCACCCCAAGTGATCGAGTTCATCTCGACCTTCAACTCGCGCCGCGCCGACCCCAAGGCCAAGCCGAAGCAGAAGCCCGCCGCGGCCACCAGCACGCCAGCTAGGGCCCCCGCGCCTGCGCCTGCGCCAGCTCCCAGTGCGGCCCAAGGCTCAGCGGGGGACGGCGGCGTGCCCAAGCACCAGCGCGGGCCCAAGAAGAAGAAGCCGGCCATCCACACGCCTCCGCCGCGCCAGGTGGCGTCGTTTGCGCTCGCCCCGGGGACTGTCTACAACAAGAAGGACCAGGACCTCGAATACATGGCGGCCAAGCCCACTGCGTTTGGATCACGCAACAACCTCGCAGCGCCAGCAAAGTCGGCCACCCCTCCGCCCCAGCCGTCAAAACCACCCCCATCGGCGGCAGGCACCCTCGTGTCAGACCTCGGACTGCCCAAGCAAAAAGCGAAATCGACGCCCGTCTCGCGCACATCCACCCCAGGCCCGTCCTCCTCATCACGCAACGCTGCCCCCACCACAACGAAAGTATCCATCACGGGCGGCGTCCCGATGCACGGCACCTCCACCGCCCTTGCCGACTTTGACCAGGCGATCCGCTCCCTCGAAATCACCACCAACCCCTCGCACGCCTCCAACAAGACCTCGACCGCCGCCGAGCGACGCTGCAACTGCGTCGCCACACGCCATCCCCTCCTCGAAGCAGCCCCCAACTGCCTCGCCTGCGGCAAAGTAATCTGCCTGCGCGAGGGTCTCGGCCCCTGCACCTTCTGCGGCACGCCCCTCCTCACCTCTTCCGAAGTCCAGACCATGATCCGCGAGCTCAAAGCCTCGCGCGGGCGCGAGAAGATGGCGCTCGACCGCGAGGCACACAAGCGCGCCGACGTCGCCAGCGGCAGCACCCGCCCGTTCACCCGCCCGCTCGTCGACAAGCCCGACCTGACGGTCGCCGAGGCGATGGCGCTGCAGCACCGCGACCGGCTGCTGGGGTTCCAGGCGCAGAACGCGCAGCGCACGACGGTGCGCGACGAGGCGGCGGATTTTGACGTCACAGACTCGGGAGGCATGTGGGCGAGCGCCGAGGAGCGCGCGCTGGCGCTGAAGCGGCAGCAGAAGCTGCTGCGAGAGATGGAGTGGAACGCAAGGCCGGAGTATGAGAAGAGGCAGCAGGTGGTGAGCATTGATCTGTCCGGGCGCAAGGTGTTTAAGAAGATGGCAAAGGTGGAGAGGCCAGTCACTCCAGAGGATGGCGACGACGACAAGGACGAGGGGGGAGTGGCTCTCAGGCAGCCAGCGGCGGGGGCGGATGGGAACACGGGACAGGGCGGGGCGTTCAGCAAGAACCCGCTGCTCGGGGCGCTGATCAGGCCGGTGTACGAGGTCGACAACAAGGGGAAGGGGGCGGAGCTGGAGGGGAGGAAGGACAGGCCGGCGAGGTGGCGGAGGGTACAGGATGATCGGGACGATAACGAGGGGGTGATTCTGGATGGGGGGGTGTACGGGCGCGGTATCGCTGGGGTGGAGGCGGGAGGGGCGGCGGGGGATGAGCCTGCGTGTGGGTGAGGGTGGTCATGGGGATGGATGGCTACGCGATGTTCGAGTTTCATGTTCCAGCAGCACTCTCAGCTGGGGCTGGCTGGGGCTGGACGCAACTGGCCTGGGGGCTGACCGTTGGCGGTTTGGCGCGTGTGGGCCCAAGCCCTGGCAGCGGCAGCGTGGAGCCGCCTTGGCAACAGCGCGTGGCTTCGATGTGGAGCTACTGGTAGTCGTTTCTCTGCACAGACACGGCCCTGCGCTGCGTGAACGTTGGAAAAGACGGCAGGTTTTCATGCAAGCGGGCAGCTAGACAACAGATGATCGCAATTCATCCCTCGCGTCGGTGACACAGCTGGCGTGGGTGCTGTTCTCCAATCTGCTGCTTTGGCGCGTGTTCTCTCGGCAGAAGACACCCCAGGTCTTGGCGAGCTGTGGGTGCAGGGGTAGGGTGCCTGAGATGCGCTGGACCGCGGCGCGTCGAAGCCCTGGAAGCAGACACAGCTCCACGCTGCTCGCTGCAAGCTTCGATGCCTCGCGCTCCGCGGTGGAGCCACGGCCGATGCCAAGTTGTCAAATCCAGGCAAAGCAAAGCCAAAACACGACTCGACTCGACTCGGCTTGACTGAACTGAGTGTGTGTGCTTCCTTTGCTCTCGTTCCGTGTGACCGTTTGCGTCTTCCATCCTCCAATGCGCGGCCCCCAAGCACGCCCCCCCACGCGCACCACACCCATCGACCAACCACCATCGACCAACGACATCATCCGATTCTGCGACGCGTCCCTGGCGCTCGCTGCTCGACTTCCTGCCGCCCCGACGACCCGGGACGCGATCTGCCGTCCCAGCCCTACGTAACCCGTGACCAGACACGCGCCTCTGCCTCGACACCTGCATCTCCGACGACATACTTCAACACCCGGTGTACACAACATCACCTCGTCTCGAACAATGACGCAATAAACCTCGGTCGACCACGTCCACCCACCGCCACGCGTGTCCTCGTTCGCCCACGGCCTGGCCTTTCAACTTCGTCCCCATACCCGTCCCCTTCGACCTCTGAACACCGCCTTCACCTCTAGCTCCCAATGCCGCGCCAATTGGATACCTGACCGCCATGCCCACCACCCACGTTGAGCCGGGCTCTGACCCGTTGCTGCAGGAGGTCGCCAATGCCCTGTGGAAATCCCGCAAGGTCGTCGTCGTCACCGGCGCCGGCATCAGCACCAACTCGGGCATCCCGGTACGACGCGTTTTTTGACCTCTCTAGCAACCTCACCACCTACTAACAGTGACCCTGTGCAGGACTTTCGCTCAGAAAACGGGCTCTACTCGCTCATCCAGGCCCAGTTCGACTCGGCCCAGCAGCAGGCCACCGCCGCCAGCACCAGCAGCGATGTCGATGCCTCCGACGCGTCAAACGACCCGAGACCTGCGAAACGGCGCCGGAGGGCGTACAACGAGGCTGATGCGGGGGAATCGCAGAGCACAACCTTGTTTCCGGGGCTACGGAACCTGTCGGCCAAGCCAGTCGAGCCCGCGGTCGAGCAGAAGGACACGAACGAGGGCCAACCAGCCGCGGCTGTCTTGCCAGATGGCCAGTCACTTACTCAGACGACGACAGCAGAAGCCCCAGCAGAACCTACTCCGTCTGATCCCAGGCCGACAACCCCCATAATACGCCCTCCCACCCCCGAAACCTCTCCCCGGCCAGATCCCCATAACCCAAATCCTCGCCCGGACCTGGCCAACCTCACGGCTCCTTTTCCCTCCTCACCCCCCAGCATCACCCTCGGTACTCCCCGACCACGCCCCCGACCCGCCCACCTCCGCGATTCCCTCCCGGGGAGCTCCTCACCACTCTCATCTCCGCCCCCTGTCATGTACGACCCCTACCAGGAGTCAACAACAAGTTCACCTACGTCATCCCGGTCCACAAGCGAAGAGCCGTCCTCAGTATCAACTCCGGTTCTCTCCTCTCAGACATCCTTTGCCTCCTCCCGCTCCTCGCTTCCTATTATGAAGGGCCGCGACCTGTTTGACGCCCAGATCTGGGCCTGCCCGATCAAGACCTCCGTCTTTTACACTTTTGTCTCGACCCTGCGCGACAAAGTCCGCACCGCTGAGCCGACGAGCAGCCACCGCTTTGTCAGTGTCCTCCGCGACACGAGGAAGCTGGTCCGCTGCTACACCCAGAATATCGACCAGCTGGAGGAGCGCGTTGGCCTCAGCACCTCGCTGGCCCTGGGCGCAGGAAGCCGGTACCGCTTCTCGGCCAAGGCTGGGCGCAGCACGGGCGCCAAGGCCTCGGCCAAAGATGACGAGGAGCAGTCCGCGGAGGGCGAATCTCGTGAGAAGCCGCAATCTGGGCAGGCCCCGGGAGGCGGAGCCAAAGACGATGCGAACGCTGAGGCAGCTGCCAGCCAACCCTCACAAACAACCTCGGACCCCAGCTCCACCCAAGACGACGCGCCATCCTCGACTCCCTCCGCGCCCGCACCCACCTCCGCCCCGACAGCACCCAACCGTGGCGTCGAATGTGTCTTCCTGCACGGCTCCCTCGCCGAGCTGCGCTGCTTCGTCTGCGCCCGCACCGCCTCCTGGGACGAGGACGCTCGCCTTGCCGACACGCTCGCCGGCCGACAGCCCACCTGCCCACACTGCGCTGGCGCCACCGCCGCCCGGGAGGAGCGCGGCAAGCGCGCTCTCGGCGTCGGCAAGCTCCGCCCCGACATTGTGCTCTACGGCGAAGACCACCCGCACGCCCACCTCATCAGCCCCCTCGTCCAGCACGACCTGTCGCTCGGGCCGGACATGCTGCTGATTCTCGGCACGAGCATGCGCGTCCATGGGCTCAAGGTGCTAGTCAAGGAGTTTGCCAAAGCTGTCCACGACCGCGGCGGCAAGGTCGTCTTTGTCAACTTCACCAAGCCGCCCGAGAGCGTCTGGGCCGACATCATTGACTACTGGGTCCAGTGGGACTGCGACGCCTGGGTCAGCGACCTCCAGGAGAGGAAGCCTGCCCTGTGGCTCGCGCCGGATACTGCGCTCCCGGAGGAGGAGAAGCAGAAGATGGTTAAGCTCTCGCGGAGGCAGAGCCTGCCTGACCGTGGGAAACGGAAGGAGGGCGGCGAGAAGACTTCCAAGAGGGGGAGGGACAGCAGCGGGCTTGGGCAGAGCCAGAAGAGGGAGGAGAGCGGCTTATCTACGCAGGTGGAACAGGGGCCGGAAAAGGAACAAGAGCCAGCGCCACCCCAGGAAGTGCCGCCAGCACCAGCCCCGGTGCCGTCACCACCAAAACCCGAGCCCAAGAGGAAGGTCAAGACCCTGAGGGAGCCTAAACCCCCGAGGGAGCCTAAAACCCCAAGGGAGCGCAGGCTAAAGGCTGACGCGAAGCGCCCGGCGTCTGTCCGCGATCATAAGATGAATGCGGCCTACTTGGTGTGGAAGATACGGCAGGAGCTGCGCCGTGTCACCGGGCGTAGCCCGCTCATGTCTGCCGCGTCGCTGCCTAGTCCGCCCTCGGCTAGGCCTAGGCAGAAGAGGCCGAGAAAATCGGTCCGGGCGGCGATGGAGTCAAAGAGGGCGTCCCAGGACAACCCAGCCAGTCTAGGCGTGAGCAGCAAGGATCTGAGGGGCGAGATGGTCGCAGCGTCCTCCCCTCTGCACCCTCCGGTCAAGCCCGAGGAACCAAGCACACCCCACGGCGAGTCTTCCATCTCGGCGGCCGTCAAGAGCCGCAAGCGAAAGCAGACGGTCGCCTGGCGCATGATCCGCGGCGTCGAGACGCGCGTCTCACTCAACGAGGCCGGCGAGCCAGAGACACCCGTTCTGCTGCACACCCCGGCCGTCTTTCATCCGACGTCGGTGCCGAAATCGCGCCGGCTGCCCCCGCCGACGCCGACCACGCCGCAGGCGCCGCCGCCGTATCAAGCGCAGACTCCGGCGTACCAACCCCCGGCGCCGCCTCCGCAGCCTCTGTATCAAGCGCAGACCCCGGCATACCAGATTCCTGCGCCGCGAGCCCAGCCGTCATCCGCAAGCCTGTCAGCCTCAGCACTCGACCAGGCCATCAACGCCGGCTTCCGCGAGACGGACCGCCTCATCGCCCAGATGCAGGCCAGCTCCCGATCAGCGTCGCCGCTGTGTCTGCCCCCTCTGCAGCGCGTGCCAGATCACCCGCCGCAGTACACCCCCACTCAGCAACCGCAGCTGTACCACCACCACCACCACCAGCACTCCCAACCTCAACAACTCTACCGCCACCACCAACAGCAACCACTAAAACCCATCCCCATGGAACCTCACCTCAACTCCCCCGGCCCGCAAACAGGCATCTCCGCCAATGTGGGCAGCCTCGTCGCCCCGCCGTCCTCCTCTATGCGCGGTGGCGCTTTCTTCATGTCGGACCCGATGGCGGGGTGGCTTGGGTACCCGCCGGAGTGGGTGAGACAGGAAAAAGTGAGGCAGAAGATGGAGAGGCTGGAGGCGGAGAGGTTGGAGAGAGAGAGGCAGGAGAGGGAGAGGGTGAGGATGGGGAGGTTGAGGATGGAGAAGGAGGAGATGGAGAGAGAGGAGAGGGAGAGGCAGGAGAGGGAGAGGCGGGAGGCGGAGAGGCAGGAGATGGAGGGGACGGGGATGGAAGGGGAGATGGAACGGGAACCGCTGTTGTCTCCGGTCATGTTGTTGGAGCCGCCGGCTCTAACAGAGGAGGATCAAGAACACAACCAGCGGGAGGGGCAGTATGACGCGGAGCGGCGGTGGGAGGCGCAACAGCAAGATGACTACCGCAAGGGGCGCGGGGGTTACCAGTCAGCGCAGCACGAGGAAGGGCGGCAGCGGGGTGCCGCCGGGGCCTTGCAAGGCCCCTGGTTGGCACAGGGTGGTGGACGTGGTGACAAGGCTGATCAGGCGGGGTACGAGTCTGTCTACGAGCATGGGCATCGCGACGAGGGATACGGCCGGTACGGACGCGGCCAGCAACATGGCCATGGACAGGCGGGTCTACATGGCCAGGGATACCACCACGTCAAGCATGAGGAACCGGAGCGCCTGCAGGAACGGGAGCAGGCGCCGGCGCCAGCGCTGCCGCACTCGCCTTGGGGGTGTCCGGATGAGCAGCTGAGGAAGGAGCAGGAGGCGGCGTGGATGCTGTCGGCTATGAGTGGGAGGGGGTAAGGTGGTGTTTCGGAGCCCGATGGTGGTTGGCTACCTGCCTGGCTTGTATGGGGATGTGGGAAGGAGAGCGGGTACGGCTGTGGTGTTGGTTCGGGAGTGTTGTGGGTTGGCTAGGTGGCTCGGGGTGTGGGCGTTTTTCGTGGCGTTGGTTAGAGCGGTGGTTGAAGTGGTGTATCATGTGGCCTAGAGAGGGTCGGGTTAGGGATGTTGGCATTGTGGGTTGTTGAGCGGTGATGGGTCATGGATAGGGGGTTGGCGTTGAGGGGTTTTGGGTTCTCTTTTTGGTGGCAAGATATATCTTGCTTGCTTGGGATTGATTGGATAGACACGGATCGGTATATCATAACGAAGCGAGAGTGGTTTCTTGTTGCTCCCAGTATCCTCAGCTTTTTTGATGTTGAGGGTTGAAGACAGGTGGGAATGTTGTCAACTTCCATCAAGCCGAGAAGTTACAGTCTCTGACAGAACAGCACGTGCTTCTTCGTCGAGGAGCCATCCCGCCGTTGGTCATCGCCTCAGGGGTTACGCGCATCATATCTAGTTATCATCTATCCCAGGTACAGCCCTGACACGGTTCGGGTTCCTCTATCGGGATGCATTCAAGACAAAATCTGGACAGCCACCTGCGGCACAAGCTTCCCCTGAGCAGATCCTCTGCCCCATCTGACCCCCACGCACACCAAGGCAGTACACGGACGATGACTTGCCTCTTGACATGAGAACTTCCACGATACCTCCCCCTCGCCCCCAAGTGACAAAACAACCAAGTAACGTTACGGGGCCCGCACTCTCAAGCGCGCGGAATTGTCATGTAACAGGCAGCCCGACGCCAGGGTGTATCCATCTATAATGTCCATGCCTTGTCCGTCCATGCCTTGTCCGTCCATGCCCGTGCCCACCCGACCGAGCTTGGGTGGGTTGCGTTGCAACTGCGACCCTCTGGCTGCCCCTTATCAGTTATTAAACCCGCTCCGGCGCTGGGTTCGGGGGGGCGCGGGGGGTTTCTGGGGCGCTCTCGCCAGGAACACATGGGGAGAGTTGCGTTGTGCGACTTAGGGATGGCATGCGTGCGGCTCTTGTCTGTGTTCGGGTCGGTGGCACCATCAGCCAGGTTCGTGGGATGTGACGGGCGCGGTAGTGCAGGCTTGTTGCACAGGTGCCGCTGTGCTACGGGACGGTTTGGGCGATTACCAACCAGAGATACCACTCGATTCTTGATTCTTAATCTTGTCAACTGGAAATGCGATGATTACTCGAGTTGTGTTGAAGTTCTGGCGGTGGTGACTGTGAACGCCTCTGCCCCTGAGCCCCTGACTGGACAGACGTCGAGAAGCCGGGCCGTTGCATTAGGCAGCTAGATTACAAGCCCGACCTCGTCCGATTTCGAGAATTAGAATTAGATTCACAGATCAGAGGTTACACCGAAGCCCCAAAGGAAAGGGGGACAAGATGGGGGAAGCACCCTTGTCCTTGCCCCCCTCCCCCTCCCCGTCCCATTCGCTTGATCTGGCACCCCTCCAATTCGGCCATGTCTCCCCAAACGGCGAATCATATCCGCCCATTTCGGCCCCCGACCTTCCCCATCCGTCCAAGAACTGGAAGCCGCCAGTCCAAGACCCGGCACGCGGAACCCTTCTTGTGATCGAGGTCTGAACCGGGCATGGACCCAAGCATACCCGCCGCCGCACCGCCCAATCACCTACTTCCCTTCCCCGCAACACCATTGCCATGACCGCCATCACAGGAATCTGCTGCCAGCAGGATCCTGGATAAGCCCGACATGGACCGAGAGGGTGGTGCCGGCAGCGTCGTAGTTCCTGACAGAGACAACACCTCGATGACCTGGTCACGCCCGGCAACTTCCGCTTCCCCATACCCAGTGTCCGTCATCCCGTCATGCGGGGCAGGGGACGGTCTCCCGTTTCCGCGTGCTTGCGCCGGGGGCAGCGAGCAAGCAGTGCCGAGGCGCGCACGGGAGCGGAAGGCGGACACGCGCCCACGGGCAGCTTGACCTCACTACCACCCACGGCAAAACCCGTCCAGGCGGGTAAGGCTCCAACCCCATGTCTCCGGGGGCAACGTTGCCGGTGATAGGGTCAGGCGGTGCGTCCCGCGGGCCGAGATAGGGGGAGGGAGGGTGGCAGAGAGGGGACGCTGCCGCCGTGGTGCCTGAACCGACCTTCCAACCCCATCACCGTGGCTCTCTCCCTCATGAGGGGCATCTCCAAGATCTCAATATGGGTGTCGCACAGGTATAAAGGAATGGCCGTCGTCCCCGTGAAGCTATATCCGGGACAGCAGTAGTCAGGCAACTACGAGCAGGCCACCCACGATCCTTAGGTTTGATTCTCTTCCGTCCTCGCAATGGCTCCCTTCTCCCTCAAGAGCATGGCACTGGCTGTCCTCTCGTTTGGCGCGCTTGTTGCCCGCGCCACGCCCGTGCCCTCGATCGTGCCGTCGCCTGAGGCGGCGGTTGAGAAGCGGGCGGGCGGGTACAAGAACGTCGTGTATTTTACCAACTGGTAGGTGCTCAAACAGGAAAATGGCGGTGTGACGGGATACCAGAAGACACGCTGACGACACCTGCCAGGGGCATCTATGGCCGCAACTACCAGCCCGCCCAGCTGCCGGCGTCGCAGCTCACCCACGTGTTGTACGCCTTTGCCAACATCCGGTCCACGGGTGAGGTCTTCCTGTCGGACACGTATGCCGACCTGGACAAGCATTACCCGGGCGACTGTACGTGCCTTGGGTTCAGGGGTTGACCTTGAATCCCATGTCCCCTTTTCATATCACGATTAACTGACCTCCACAGCCTGGAGCGAGACGGGCACGAACGTCTACGGCTGCGCCAAGCAGCTCTTCCTCCTCAAAAAGTCCAACCGGAAGCTCAAGACGCTTCTCTCGATCGGCGGCTGGACGTACTCGACCACATTCCCGGCCGCCGCCAGCACCGCCTCCTCGCGCGCCCTCTTTGCCTCCTCCGCCGTCCGCCTCCTCGCCGACCTCGGCTTCGACGGCCTCGACATTGACTGGGAGTACCCCGCCAACCCAACCGAGGGCAACAACTTCCTCCTCCTCCTCCAAGCCGTCCGCGCCGCCCTCGACGCCCACGCCGCCGCCCATGCTCCCGGCTACCACTTCCTGCTGACCATTGCCTCCCCCGCCGGACCAGAGCACTTCAACCCCCTCCCGCTCGGCGCCATTGCCTCGACCATCGACTCCTTCAACCTGATGGCCTACGACTACGCCGGCTCCTGGTCCACCGCGGCAGCGCACCAAGCCAACCTCCGCCCGAACCCAGCCTCCAACTTCTCCTCCACGCCCTTCTCCACCACGGCCGCCATCTCCGCCTACCTGGCCGCGGGGGTGCCCGCCTCCAAAATCACCCTCGGCATGCCCATCTATGGCCGCACGTTCGCCAACACCGACGGGCCCGGCAAACCGTACACCGGCGTCGGTTCCGGCGGCAGCTGGGAAACCGGCATCTGGGACTACAAGGTCCTGCCCCGGGCGGGGGCGCAGGTGCTCTACGACGCGGTCGCGGGCGCGACGTACAGCTATGACGCGAGCGCAAGGGAGATGGTTTCGTTTGACACCGTGGACATGGTACAGAAGAAGGTGGGGTATGTGAAGCAGACAGGGCTCGGGGGGAGCATGTTCTGGGAGGCGTCGGGGGATCGGACGGACGCGGGCAGCCTGATTGCGGCGAGTTATGCGTCGCTGGGGGGGTTGGAGACGGGGAGCAACTTGTTGGAGTATCCGGATAGTGTGTATGATAATTTGAGGGCGGGGTTTCCGTGAGTCAGGGGGGGTCTGAGAAGATAGGGGACTTGGGGGGGGATGCTGGGCGTGGGGGTGAAGGGATGGTGGGGACGGAGGGAGATTCAGGGGGAGGTGGGAGATTGGAGGCGGGAAGGGGGCGGCGCGTTCTTCGTGTTGCCCGAGTTGCTTGAACATGATTCGGAAGGGAGGCTGCGAGACCGGGCAACTGTGAAGGGAAGGAGAAAGGGGAAAGGAGGGGGGGGAGACACAAGGTGGCAAATTGGCCCGGGATGACAGCGAGTTGGGGACGTGATTACGTGCTGGGAACACGATGATGGCAGGGCAGTGGTCGGGAGGAAGCAGGCTTGTGGCAGACTGGTGGCCTTGTGGTTGATCATTTACACGGAGAGGTTGAGGGATGTCCTCTGCTGGTGTCGACGACTGGCCAGCGTTGATTATCTTTTGCTTCTTGTTCATACTTTTTGGTCTGTTCTTCTTTTTTGTATTTATCTCATACCTTCTCGTCCCAGGACGCTCGTTACACCTAACTAGCTAGGTGAGCATTTATCATTCTCAAGCATCAATCACACGATCAAGACGCTCTTAGACACAATGAGGTTGTGATGTGATCCTAGTTTTCCAGAATGACTGCTTCTGCCTTACAACCCCTGACGTCCACGACCACGGGCTCTTGCCTCTCCGAGCCTCCCACCCTGTAGGTCTCTCGTAATCCTTTTGTCATCACCAGCCATGACCTGAAATCCCGTATCCTGACCAATCAGCTTGTACCGATTCCTCTGATTTAGATCCCAACCTTGTTGTGTGGGCTGTAGAGCTCCCTTTCACGATAATACTGTGTATCATGTCGACTGCCTGCCTTACCCAGCCGGCCGGTCAAGCCCGCCCGCCCGTGAGTATTGCAAAGTCCCCTCGCCCTCGATGACGTGTACAAACACCTGTCTCACTCCCCTCTTCCCTTTGAGCGTGGCGAGCGCGCCCTCAATAGACTCCAAGACAGCGCCTTCCGGTTCTCCCAGGGGCGCGGGCTGCCATTCGCCGGCCGTCTCTGTTGAGTCTGGGTATCGAGCCGATCGAACGCCCCCTTGTCTCACGATGCGGTAGCAGCACCACCTTGCCCTCACATGGAGCACATGGCCAGGCGGCATAGGCGACCCGCCATCGCGCGAGAATCGACCTCGGTAACGGTTCATCTAGCAGCTAGCGAGTTGGCTCCTGTTTTGACGCAGGCGATCGTCTCGTCATCTCCTCGGAGGACCAGGGGGGAGGACGACGAGCTCTCGGGGAACAGAAGATTAATAATCTTTTGGGGTGGCTGAAACAAGACATGCTCACACGCGCTGGGCGTGATGGGGGATGGATATAGCAGGGGCCTGGCATTCTTCGCGGCCGATTCTCGTGTCTCAGCCCGAGCACGAAGTCTGGTAGTCGCGAAGACCCGCCGATGGGGTACGCCAGCCATGACTCCTCACCCACGAAACATCGACATCACGGCCCCTTTGGGCGAGAAGAATAGGGCACAGATTATCCCTAGCAACGGTCGATTTCCGCTCCCCCCCCCCAAGAAAATCAACCGTGTGGACACCTCAGCTGACCAGCCCCGACGGACTTCGCTTGAAGCCGGGCAGGGCGAGGAGCAGCACATCTCAGCTAGCCTCAACACCGGATGCACCTCTGTCGAGCGTCGTGGCCAGTGTTTGAGCTCTCGCGTCGTACACCGTGCCCCCCTCTCCCCACCGGCGATCCGACGACCCATCACATCCGCCCATCCACCCGCTCGACCGTCGCACGAACCGGTCCACGGTGGTGTAACAGACGCCAAACCCACGGGCTCGGGTCGGTTGCCTTGGGGGCTGTGTGTCTGTTGTGTGTTTGTGTGTCGCCTACCTGCAACCGGCCCAAAACGACCTTGTGACACGACACACTCACGCCCACATAACCTCGTGCCCCCTTTTCCTCCCTGAGACAGTTTGGTTCCTTGCCCAGCTGAAGCCGTGCCTAAGTATTTGAAAAACCCCCAGGCAGCCCATCATCGACGAGGAACAGCGCGACGGGCAGACCACAGCCGGGCCGACTCGGCGTGTGCAAGGCCTTCTCCTCGTCGGGCCAGGGGGTTTCACGGACCGAGAGGGTCGGCCCTTGCCAGGCAGAACCTGAGAAGAAAGAAGAAACAGCACTGTGGCGCTGCAGGATACGGTGGGGATGTGTAACGAGGGCGCCTAAGCTCCGAGCGTGGTCGGCATTTTTGGGCGCCCTGTCGGCATCGCGAGCCCCCTTTCTGGGCACGAGGGGGAGGAGGACCCGTCGAGGTGCCTCGGCGCGAGGTGATGGCCTGATGTCTCAGACCATTCAGGCATCGTTCGGGTGAACGAGTCAGTTTGGTGGGAGCGGGAATGAGGACGCAACAACGGCCATGGTGTTAATATTTTTCTTTCTTACTTTTTTTTTTTTTGGTTCTTGGCTTGGCTTGGTCCAGATCCCATGGACAGGACAGAGCAGCATACGGCAAGGAATCTCCCTCCCCAGCAACAGATCGCCTGCATGTCAAACATCTAAGTTTCTGCCGGGACAACTACCCGTCGAGGCCGAGCTCAGTGGCGTCGGCCAAACTGGGCTGTGAGCAGCGCGGGTGGCAATCCAAGGCAGCGGGTCGGGGCGCCTGAAAAGCGCCGTGGCGGCCAGGGTTGATGCTTGCAGAAGGGGGTTTGTTTGCTTAATTTTCTGCGGTAACCAGCAGGAGACCAGTCGACAACCACCACTGGGGCGGCAGAGGGAACGAAACAGCCACTCTCGCTTCGTCCGGCACGCGAGCCGGCAAGCCACTTCTCCAACCCGTCATCAGAACCGGCAGCGGAGAGCCAACAAGGAGCGAGGAGGATCTGTTTACATCGTGCAGCAAGACCACGAGATGAGCCTAAGAGGGCGCCGGCGAGGCGCCCAGTGGATGCAGAGAACAAGAGAACAATGCACCATGCACGGGAGAGGAGCGTGCCAGGCTGCAGGGCTGCTCATCTCATCTCATCTCATCTCATCTCATCTCATCGTGAGATTGCCGGCCAAACCGAATGATGCACACCGTGCCAGAACAACGATATCGACACAGCCCAGCTCAGTCTAGTCGAGCCACCACCACCATCTCGATCCTCGAGACAACGCGGCGGGAGCCCTTCCCCGGCAGCCGCGGGGTCCGATCCACGTTGTTGTGATACTGAGATGTGGACGAGGGAGACGAGGGGCGACGGACGAGCAAATGCTGGGATGACCCGAAGCGGTGAAGGTCGAGGCAGATCGATCGGCGGCGGATGACTGTGACCGGAGGTAGGGAAGCGTATTATCTGCCCAGGTGGGCATGTAATTATGTATGAGGACAGAAAGACTGTGGGAAAACGGATGGATCCTCCCCAGGCAGATGAGACTTGAGGGGGGGGGAGAGGCTGGGACGGAGCGAGATCCGCAGGGCGGGCCATTGCACGGGGCCGCAGGAAGCGTGCGTGCGTGGGCGTTCGCTGCCAGGTCCCGTCCGACCGTTTCTGCGGCGAACAGACACAGGCAGAGACGCAAACACACAGACAAAGGTACCACAAGGAGGTGGGGGGTGGAGGCTGGAGACCCAGCGGGCGGGTGCGGTACCTTGTTGGAGGTGTGGTTCGTGCCTGTTTCTGGAAATGCTCTGCGGGCATGGCTTTGCGCAACCACACACCTGAGCTGAAAAGGGGAACTTGTCTGGGTAAAGATGGCCGCTTCTTGGGGGGGGGGGGCCAGCAGTTCCCCATCAAGATGGATGACCCACCAGCAACCCCCCCCCCAGCAGCGCCCCCAGGCCGAGCTCCCGTTTTGGGACAGCAGGGGTCTGGCGATCGACCCGACGCAGAATCCCAGCAGTTGATCACCCGCAGGCGATAAGCCGCTGAGCTCTGATCACACGTCGGCCATGGACAGAGAGCTTGAACCTCTATAGACAGCACTAACGCGAGGGAAGTGTTACTAGGTGTAGGAAGCGTGGTACTCGCGAGCAACGCCGACCCTCCTCCGGGCTCGAAACCCTGCAAGCAGAGCAGTACCAAGCCGACACGGTACACGCAGCATCGTCCAAGCCCCGCTGAGGTGCAGCGGGAGTGTGGGGGCCCGGGCAGATCGATGGGAAGTCGGAATGAGTCCGATGGGCCCGATTAGCACGCAAGGGTTTGGTGCCAGCCGGGGGAGGGGGTAAGGGAAGGGGGGGCAGAAGGTAGCAGGGGTAAGGGGGAGGGGGTGGTTCGTCCCTGGCCCGCCACCCACCCGCGAGAAGCAGTCGCGCGTTGCCGGGGCATGGAATGAGCAAGGAGCAAGGGGAACGAACGGGTTGAAGGGCTCGGGGAATGCCAGCATCATCGAAGGATGTGCATATGAACCCGGGACGCGGGAGGAAGCCTTGCATCGCCTCGCGAGGCCTGCCTTAAACCCCTGCTCGCGGCACCCACCCTCCGCAGAGCCCATCGACGCCGACATACAAGTAGACAAAGCCAGTGATCCTCCCCTCCCGTCCATGCCCAGGCCCTGCCCATGCCGGATTTATAGACCAGCATACCCTGCAAGCCCGCGCAGTCCAGACCCGGTCCGTCCCTCCCGTCTTGCCTAACCCAGATCTCACGACTCCCCGGCCCATCGTCATTTCCCCCATGGCAGTGTCTAGACGCACAGGAAGCAATCATGGGGTCGCGTCGTCGTCGTCGGGGCACTCGAGGCAGCTGCCCGGATCTGCCTGTGAAGAGTGTCGGAAGCGGAAACTGAGATGTAAGAGAGATGAGTCTGAAACAAAACCAGCAAGTTCCGTCGACGTTGACTCTCCTCTCCTCACTCCCTCTAGGCGACAGACAACGTCCTCAGTGCGGCACCTGCGTTGATGCCGGCATTGCCTGCGAGGTCAACAACAACCGCCTCGCCCGGGGCCCCAAGAAGGGCGATCTCAAGGCACTACGCAGCAGGATTGGTGAGTACAACTGGCCACAAGTGTGGCGGATTCTGCATATCACGACCGCCAGTCACATCATCCTGACTCGTCAAAAAGTGGCCCTCGAACGACGCCTCAGCATCGACCTCATCCAGGACCCGTTGGATATACTCACGGGTGACTCCGTAGCAGTAGCAACATGTACCCTTCCACTCCCGACCGAGGCGCTGGCCGCCGCCGTCTCGGTGTCTGACGCCCGCTCGCCCACCCACCTGTCGCCATGTCACGACCAGACCGTCTGGGACGAGATCCACGTCCAGGTGCCGCCCATGACGCCGACGTCCGCGCCCCTGAGTTTCTCGACTTTCCAGTTCCCGCCCACACCACCATCCCCTCAAAGAAACACGTTTGTCGACGACCTGACGCGGGCTGATCTGTGCGTCCCCCGTCTTTCCCCGCTCCGCCTCATGTGCTGACACCCAGCAGCGACCAACTCTACTTTGAGCGCGTCCACCCCAGCCTTCCCATCTTCAACCACACGCGCTACTTCGCCAAAGCGCGCCAAACCCTCTCTCTCGACGGCCCCAGCCCGATGCTCTGCCTGCAGCACGCCATGTGGACGCTGGCAATGGCTCTCTCCTCGCAGTTCGAGAGCTCGCGCGAGCTCCTCTACAGCGAGACGCGGCACATGCTCGAGGTGCTCGACCTCGCCGACGACGACCTGCAGCCGGTGCGCATCGAGCACGTGCAGGCGTGGCTGCTGCTGGCCTTCTACGAGCTCACGCGGGCGAGCTACCGCCGCGCGTCGGTCAGCGCCGGCAGGGCGTTCCGGCTGGTGCAGCTGGCGCAGCTGAACGAGGTGGACAGGCCGGGAAGTCAGATCGAGGGGGAGGATGCGGTGGCGACCGAGGAGCGGAGGAGGACGTTCTGGGTGGCGTATTGTCTGGACCGGTTGATATGTATGCGCAGCCGCGGGCCCCTGACGCTGACTGAGGAGCTGGTAAGTCCTGTCACCACCCACACCACCCTGATGATCGTCATTTTCGGCCCGCCCACCACCAAATCTCGTCATTAACGAACCTCCCCACAGCTCTGCACCCGCCTCCCCTCCCCCGAACTGGCCTTCCAAAGCGGCCATCCCATCCCGGGCTGCTTCCTCCCCGAGGCCCTCGCAGCAGGCGATCACAACTTCCTCGCACCCCTCACCGAATCCGTCCTCGTCGTGACCATATGCGGGCGGGCACTCACCCACGGCCAAGTTGCGAGCACCGAGCGAGCCTTCCACGGGACGCCCCTCGACTTCTGGCTGCGGCATGAGTGGCTCGACAGCATGCTTACGCGCGCGCTCGACTCGCTCGCCGTGCACGCGCCCATGGTGTCCGCCATGGCCGACCCCTTGGTGTATTTCACCTTTATGCTCGCGCACGCCACGACAATCTTTCTCTGCCAGATCGCGGAGGCCGCCTCGGGGCTGGACTCTAATACTATCACCCCCAACACCACCCACGGCTGCCACCCCGCCGCGCCCGTGCCCATGATCCACGAGTACCAGCAGCGCGCAACCCGCGCAGCACGCGAGATCGCCGCGCTGGCCAAGGCGCACGAACACATTGGTTTTTTCAAGGTTCGTACCCCCTTCCCGTCCCTAGTGAGACATGATCTCACTTTGGCCTGACCACCCACACACCTGAGACTGACCACGAGGCATGTCTGTGTACTCTAGGCCCACATCTTCCTGCCACTGACCGTCGCGCTGGGCGCGGCGCGGCTGATGGGCGATCGGAAGAGACAGCAGCAGCAGAAGCTTGAGGGAGCACCGCAGGGCGGGGGGTATTATAACTCCCCCCCCGACCACCAGCACCAGCACCAGCACCATCATCATCATCATCATCATCAAGGCGGGCTGGATGGCAACGACCAGACCGGCGGAGCTGTCCCCCTTGTTGTCGACCTTGAGGTGCAGTGTTGCGTAGACGCGCTGCGCAAATCGCAGTGCTTCAACCAGCTCGCGAGGGACCACCTGGTTGTGATTGAGTCTCGCGAGTATGTGTTTGGGAGTGGTGTGGGGGTGTAGGAGACGGTAATGAGGGATGATTGGGATGAGACAAGGGGTGAGTGAGTGAGACGTATGTATGTACATGCCATATACCCAGGGCGCAAGGTGTGTTTTGTTTTGTTTTTTTGTTTTATTTCTTTTGTTTTGGCTATTTCCTGCTGTCTCGGGGGTTGGTTCAACTGGTCGGGTATCAGTACCATGAATAACTAACATGCATCATGAGTTGATGCCCCTTAATGATAAAACGCTATTTTGTATTTAACGCTGGCATATCCGAGTGTCTCTGTGTCTGTGCCACCCTGTCCTCTGATTGTGAGCATAGACTTCCCAGCCACGGCGCTCGTCATATTGTTGAGATTGACCATGGCGCCTTGATCGACACTTGTGTCATCAGCGGGGGCTGGCCTGAAGCGATGGCGATCCTGAGACAGGTTATGGATCATCGAACCAATGATAAGGGGTGGGGGACACACCGCCTGGGTGTGGTGTTGCTCATGTCCAAGCCGTTTTTGGCGGTTGGTCTGGGACTCGGAGTGAATATGATGATGGCGCTGTGGTTGAATTACCTGCATCTCTCAGAGTCTCTCCTCTTACATCACGATACTCATTCTCGAGGGGTTGTTACGCAGTGTCGCGTCACCAAGAGGGATTCAAGGGTTGATCATTTTCTTCCAAGTCCAGACACAGTCTACTCCCACCCGTCATCAATCTCGGTCAACGCCGCATACCCCTTCTCCCCCTTCAAAACCTCCGTATCCACCACCAACACGACAATCGCATGCATCGACTCGGTCATACTCGCATTATCCGACACGGTATGGTGACATCCCGGCAGCTCAAGGAACTGCTCCCCGGGGCCATACACCTTTGGCGGGTTGCCGTTCATTCCGCTCAAAAACTTGCCCTCGAGCACGTAGGCGACGGCCGAGGCGCCCGCATGGCGGTGCGGGGGTGACCAGCCACCCGGCTCGTAGAAGAGGTCGAGCCCGACGATGGACTTGCCCGGGCAGTTACGCAGGGGGTAGTCGTAGAGGATCTTGATGATTTCGCGCGGGCGGCCGGCGTATTTGCTAGGGGGGTGGGTCAGTAGGTGATCAGTAGGTGAAGAGGGAGGGGTAACGAGAGCGGGAGAAAAGGGGGAGGGAGCTAGGGGGTACTCACGCTTTCGCCTCGGCGATCTCGGCGGCGTTGGACATGATGTTGGTGTGGTGAGTGTGGTGGATGGTGTTATGCAACGAGGCTTATGGAATGAATTAGAGATCAGAGGCAAAACTTCACCATCACGGTGCCGGAACCAAGTTTTATACAATTCGTCATCGTTCATGCCCTTTCCGCGCTGAACCGAGACGACCCACCCGTATCCGGGACTTGGCGAGTCAGCGACGCGGTTGACGTGGCATGCGAGCCGTCGCCGACTGCGGGTGTTACGAGAACGAGGGCAGAACGAGGATGGATCCGGCAAGGTGCTGTCTCTTGTGCCGCGTAGTCAGCCGCGTAGTCAGCCGCGTAGTCAGCCGCGTGCGACGGTTGATGGTCAACCTGGCCATGGCTGAGTAATCGAGCGCTCTAGACAGCCTCTCTTTTGCCGAAAGGGGAATGCGAGGTGCCACCTCCAGGGCAGAACCCCGCATTTGTGGTCGACTTTGTTCGACGCAACGGCTCGCACTGGGTCGGAATACAGGAGGACCGGATTGCCGATCTGCCACCCTTCACCATTTCGAGATGTTGCAATACCACGTACTACTAGTCTTCCCGATAAGTCGGGACCCCCCCCTTTCGCCCACCCCCACCTTTC